>JAQHUG010000082.1:1820676-1840712 GCA_028555095.1 Dicrostonyx torquatus
GAGAGAGAGAGAGAGAGAGAGAGAGAGAGAGAGAGAGAGAGAGAGGTATTCAGGAGCCTACAGAGGCCAGAAGAGGGTATCAGATCCTCTGGAGCTAGAGTTAGATTGTGAGTCAATAAGTGTGGGTCCTGGGAATGGAGCTTAGGTTCTCTAGAAGAATATCAAGTGTTCTCAACCACTGAGCCATTGCCCCAGCCCCCAAGGGTTTTTGTTGTTGTTGTTGTTGTTGTTGTTGTTGCTGCTGACTAGCTATATCTGTTTATACCATGTAATACAGATTTTCAATTTGAAGGAGGTATGAAATGTTGGCCTTTTAAAACTTTCTTCTGAGAAAAAGATTTTTATGTAAACGAATGAAACATAAAGTGACATGCAATGCCCTTATGAGGCACTCAGGATGATGTTTTATAGGTGACCACTGGTCCAGAGCCTCTGCCGAAGAGGACATCTCCATCAGCGCAGACAAGGGTGACAGATTCACAAGGAGCATCAGGGTTGCTGTGGCTCAGACATAACTGCTCCCCACAGGCTCATGTCTGAAGAGCTGGTCTCCGGCTGGGGGCCTGTTCCAGGAGGCTCTGGAACTGCCTCGCTGGAAGAAATGAGTCACTCGTCAGAGCCCTGAGGTGGATAGCCTGGTTCAGCTCTCTGTGTCACCTCTGCTAAACTCAGCAGATTCAAAAACACCCACCAGAGGCTTCTCCCACCACAGAGCTGCTTGCTGCCATGCCTCTTGACCATGGTGGACCGTGACCCCCTCCAACTGTGAGGAGAAATGACCCTTTCTTCATGTAATCTACTTATTGACAGGTGTTTGTTCACAGTAGTGAGGAATTTCTAAAATCATGCAGACCGCCAAGGTTTCTGAAGCATTGAGATCTTAGGGGAAGATGAGGTAAAGCAGACAGAACTTAGGATCCCTCCTATCTTTTAAAGGACATCCTCCTTCTCCTCCTCTTCCTCCTCCTCCTCCTCCTCCTCATTCTCCTTCTCCTCCTCCTCATCATTATCATCATCACCACCACTACCACCACCACCATCATTATTTAGCCATAGTCTCACTATGTATTTAGCCTGGAACTCACTATGTAAATCAGGATGGCCCCAAACTGACAGGGACCTACCTCCCTCTGCCTCTCAAGTGCCATGGTTAAAGGCATGCACCACCATACCTGGCATATATCATGTTGTCTTTTATTGTGTGTGTGTGTGTGTGTGTGTGTGTGTGTGTGTGTGTGTGTGTACTCAACTGCAAGTACCTGCAAAGGCCAGAGTGTCAGTCACTTGGAGCCTGAAGTTTGAGTGGTTGTGAGCTGCCAAACATGGGTTAGAAACTGAACTTGCATCTTCTGCAAGATCTTAACCACTGAGCAACTTCTCCCATCCATGCTTCTATATTTTTCAAGATAAGGAAACTAAGGCCATGAAACCCATAAAAAAATTACCATTCCCTATGATGTCTACAGCAATGGGCTTTATGACCTGAATACTATCAACCACTCTTAGTATGATACTCACTGCCATAAGACCATCTCTGCTTATGATTAGAACAGAACCAAAGCCAAGAGCATTCCCACACGCCTTCCTCCATCCCAACGATCCCGGGAGCTGCAGGCTCCAGACACTCTGGTGCTATTGTCCAGGAAACACTATCATCCCAGCGAGAAGCTGTTATTAGGGAATAGAGTCTAACTATGCAATAACTGTGCAACAAGTCTTCAAGTATCCTCTGCTGAAAAGAGGGGCTTAGCAGGAATTTATTACCTTCCGCCCTGATTCCGCATCTTGTCTCCAGCTCTGCCCATAATTCATCATCATTGAAGTCATTTTTCACTAAAGTCTTAGTCACATGCATCTCGGGGACCATGATTCCAAGGCCTATGTGTTCCCTGCTTTCTTTATGTCTCCCAGGATTGTGACAGAAGAGTCCCAAGGGTCTGGGTTCAAGACTTGACCCAATCACAAACTGGCCATTTGCCTCAGGGCCAAATACGTGATCTCTCAGAATCCCAGATGTCTCCCCTCACAGGCAATGGCATCTCCCCAACTGAGCGGTTGTGTGCATTAAATGAGATAATGTATATAAAAGTGTTGCGCACAGGACCTGAGACCCTAATGAATTTCTTCTAATCATACTTTATTACTTATTCACTTTCCATTCTTAACTCTAACTTTTATTTTCAAATACATTAATAATCTATACCATAATACTCTTAAATCTGTTTTAGAGCTATGCCTGATATGTAGCCATCAATGCAGAAAGATGCTGGATATTCGCTTATTTAGATTTGTGTCTTCATGAGTCTGATGATTAAAGTTTGGAAAGCCTGAAAATATATGCTGTTTGATTAAGGCTTTTTTTCTTCTCCCTGTCCTTTTCCATCCTGTAAATACTATCCCTCTTCTCCCTTCCCCTTCATTTTGGCATAAATATTTTCTCAGAATGCTTTTCAAAGAGGAAGTAGCTGCAATGACTTTATCTCCAGTGATTTCCATATGCATTTCTTTATCTATGCAATACAGCAGAACACATTTGAAATATGCATGTGTTTCACATTTGTTTGCAGGGCTGCACACACACACACACACACACACACACACACACACATCAAGACTCACGTGTGGAGGTCAGAAGACAACCTTCAGGAGTTAGTTCTCTCCTTCGACAGTGTGGGTTCCAGGGGTTGAACTCAGGTCATTAGCATTGGCATCAAGTACCTTTACCTGCAGAGCCATCTGATTGGCCCCAAGTGCATCAGCACTGGACAGTTTATTTCCTGATGTACAAAGGTGACAAATCCTTCTTAAAGTCCACCCCTGGCCCCCTTAGTAAGTTACACTGAGATTCTCGATCAATGGTTAGACAATTAAATTAACTTGGAAATATTTCTCACTAACTTGTTTAAGAATTTAACAACTTTCAAAGATAAAGAAACAGAATACTTTATTATAAAACATAAAATAATTAAATATTACACATATATTTTGACTTTTCTCTATAATCCATGTTTTTTTAATTCAACATTTTCCCTCAGAATATCATTTACTCAGAGAAGTGAGTGAGACACATAAGAACAGGCTATTAATAAATTAATTCTTTCCCATAAAATAATAAAATGATAATTATATAAAGACAAATAACTTCCCACTTTTCAGAGAGCAAGGGGATGATAATGTGGTATCATTTTTTTCTCTCCTCATATCCAAATGACTACCAAAGGGCCACGCCAAGAGGGCCAAGCTGTCACTTTTCACTTCCACGGCATCCAAGAACTCATGCTTCCCATTAGGATGGGGACAAAGAATGCTGTTAAATTTAACAGGACACTGTCTAGCTGGTTCTGCTGAGCTGGCAAACCCCTGTTTGAACTGAGACTTTGAGAAGCAATAAAAATGAGTGTACATTCATCAAAGAAATTGGGGAGGGGGGATAGAGTAGTATTGTATAAACATGCCCTGTAGAACCACTTCTCAAAGAATTACAGGGGAACACAGTCTTATAAGTTACTCTGGTTTTGGCAAACAGAATGCTGTTTTTCCAGTTGAGAACAATTTTAAGCTTGTTAATGCCCATCAACAGCTGGCTCCCGATGACAAAAAAATTCTCATCTGGGACATGGTGAAGTTCTGGCATTCACGGAAGGGTGTTGGTGAGTTGTAATTTATTAATGTAGCAAGAAGAAAGATGGATTTTTCTTGGTCACTATTTTTTTTCCTTGTTGACCAAGTCCTGGGGCGAATTGAAACTTGTCAGTTGTTAGGAGAAAACCACAAGCAGTCTGTAATTTTCTAAGCATTCTGATAATATGTATGGGGCATTATAAATGGTAGGCTTCCCTTATTCAAGCATGTTATTTTACCAGTGAGTGCCTATTTTTACCAGAAATGAACATGCCACCAGTTCTTGTTCCCAAAAAGCAGGCACCAGCCTCCCTTGTTCTCATTCAATAAGCACTAAAAGTTGTAAGATTGATGTTACATGGAAGGCATCAATATTGAGTCTTTTTTCCCTTCGATTGTGAATTTTAATTACTTGGAGATCTTAAACAGCTCATGTGGCCCTACTTCCAGAATGCTACTGGGAATATAGTTCAAGTTGTAAATTTCAGTCTTGGAGCCTCTCTACAGGCAGAATATACTTGAAACCAAATACACAACACACAGAAAAGAAAGAAGATGAAGCTTGCCAGTCCAGCAGCAAGCACCGATTCATTGAGCACCATTGGGTGTCAGATTTTGACACTATAAATTCCAAGCAACTGTTAGGCAAAGAGTTCCATCCACGTATTTGATGATTCTGTATGTCAGTCTTTGACCCGGAGCCTTTGAGGGCCTTTTAAAAATAGATGTCTTTGCCCCTGACTCCTTTGATGCTCAAAGGTATGTGTGTGGGGAGGAGACACATCCCCAAAGTCAACAAGGTTTTCACTTGGTCAGAACGAAAACTTGACATATCTCACTATGATGTGTCTCATCTTCCAAATGGCAGTGCAAATCAATAGCTTTTTTTTTTAAAAAAAAAATTTGGATTTGTCAACACTTCTCAATGTCAAGTCCTTTAGAGTACCATGTGCTTCTAGAGGTTGACTCAAGAGGCTGCTGGCTCTCTATCCATTCTTCAAACCCGGTGGCAGTTCCTCTGTGGTTTGTAGTCTTGATGAAAAAGAGACCTGGAGATAGACAGGTAAGGTCCTGTTCTGAGGAGGGCGAGCGGCTCTGGATCAGCTCTTCCTTGTGCAGGACCTACAGCACTGTTTCCCATAAAATTTGTGGTTGCAGACCCCATGCTGAGGGACCAGGTGACACCAGCTGAAGAAATCAACACAGGATGGATCATCTGAAAAGACAGAAAGCATTTAGCATATTAGCTAGGACTTTGACCTGCTTATTAAGATGAGGGCCTATGGGACAGAAACCTAGGCCCACTGCCTTATTCCTCTCTGTGTCCCGTCCACGATACATTGGACTTTGCCAGGGCAGGATTAATATGCCAAATGGTCTGTGTCTGTTAGCAAAATTTAAATGATGGATTGGTGTTAGAAAAGAAGCCATGTCCAGTAGCTCATGATTGTCTGTCTATAGCTTGGTGGTTAGCATGGACACAAGGGTCCCAGGGTGGCACCCTTCCAAAGAGCATTTTTCTTTTAGTTACTCTCCTCTTGTTTTTGGGTGCACAATAAAGACCCGCTGCTCTCCTGACTCTTGTTGTATCGGCCTCAGCTTGGATTTTCTCAGTGACCCACACCTGCCCACAGTTTCCACAGTCCTGGCTTCTTGTGCCCAGAATTCCCTTTTTTCATGCCCTTCCATGTCTCACAGTCATTCCCAGAAATCTCTTTCAGACACTAACCAGTTCTTGCCATGCCTCTTACCCAGAGCCTTCCTTCCCATCCCTCCACAGTCCAAGGTATGGTGATCACTGTGGAGGCTGAGGCTTTGGGATCTGAAGCCTGACTCCCTGACCTCATCTTCTCTCTTCTCAAACCCAGCCATGCCGCCTTGCTGATCCCTGAAGCACCACTGAGCTCTGCAACCATCTTCCCAGTTCACTGCCAGGTAGATGGCCTCTAAAATCCCAGGTTAATTTCCTCTCTCCTCTGTCACTCAACAAACTAGCCTACTGCTTGGCCTCCCGGGAAGCCAAGTGTGCACTTTTTTCCTCGCTTATCTACCCTTGTCAGGCCATGTGGCTGCTTATTCTCTGCCCTCTACAATGCAAAGTCTTTGAGAACAGGTTCTTGGTCTCCACTCTTCATTGGTGTCTTCCCAATACTTAAAATGGTGCCAACCACAAAGTAGTTGCTAAATAAATATGTTAAAAAGCTTATCAACTCTTTTTATTCTCGGAACACTATCATCGCTCCGCACTGGTTTGAGCAGCATGCTCCTCTCTTCACGCATCAAGACTCATATTGAACATCAAGCCCCTGAAGGCAGGAGTTTAGATTTGCACTTGTTAAGTCCTGTCTACCAGCTCCACAGAAATCCACGTGCTAACTAAATAAAATATGTTTGGAAAAAATAACCAAAGTAGCTAAAATAATAAAATAAAGCCATGTAGCATAGGAACTTAGGTTTAAAAATGAGATGGAATATTCTTTGTATTTCCAATGACTTCTGGACACACACACACACACACACACATACACATACACACTGATGTTCATGCAGATAACTTGTCCCAGCAGATACTTGGTCAATGATGTGAGGGAAATAACAGTAACAACAGTATTTTTAAATCGAGTATAGAGAAGGATGGAGTTTAATTTCCTGAAATGGGCACTCCTGTGGGTCAGGAGTCTGGAACCAGAAAGCTGGTTTGAGATTCAAGTCAGACATTAAGATCAAGATCCCACTAGATTCTGTTTGCCTAATTTATATGTATGCAATACACCTATGCATGAATATAAGTTCAATTGTATACCCATCTAGTATCTGATGCCGCAGATCGGTTGGCATGTACCTTAGTCCATTGTCCAACAGAACAATCTAGAATGCTTTGCAAGATAATAAACCACTGAACTATGGGCCTAACCTCACAGTCATTTATTTCTGTGGTCCTTTGTTAGATCGTCCTGCTATATACCCAGGGTAGATTTGAACTTGTAGCTATGCTTCTGCCTCTGCCTCCCAAGTGTTGTGATTATAGGCATACACTAACTAATCTTGTACCAACTCCCACATCTCTTTAAAATGCTTTAATTATATATGTAGGTGCTTTATCTCCATGTGTATCTATGCACAAAATTGCATGCCCATAGGAGAGGACATCAGATTCCCTGAAACTACAGTTACAGATGGTTATGGGCTGCCATGTGGGTATGGGGAATTGAACCTGATCTTGTGGAAGAGCAGCCGGTGCTTTTAACTTTGAGCCAACTATCCTATGAATAGAATAGATTTTTTTTATTTTTTACCAAAAGCCCACATCGGGGCCTTTGGGCTTCATGTGAGCCAGGAGGTAGAGCTGAGGCGGGCCAGCATGCCGTGAGTGTGCAGTGCGCTCTTTGCTTTGTGGCGGTTTGGTGATTAAAACAGTTCTGGATGGCCGCCTCTCCGAGATAGGACCCAAGCATCTGGCTTACACTGTGGAGGCTGACTTTGGGCATCTCTCTCTTTGCCCCACTCCCTGCATGCAGAAAAGCTGCAAGCACCACTGGTCCAGTCTTCAAAATCCACCCAATTTCCCACCTGCCCATAAAAGAAACTCATCCACCTCTCCTCAGAAGCAGCAGCCACCTCTCCACGAGGAGATCCCGTTCTCACTCTACTCCAGGTCACTCACTGTCTTTCTTTTTCTTTTTTCTTTTTTTATTTTTTTGGTTTTTCGAGACAGGGTTTCTCTGTAGCTTTGGAGCCTGTCCTGGAACTAGCTCTTGTAGACCAGGCTGGTCTTGAACTCACAGAGATCCACCTGCCTCTGCCTCACGAGTGCTGGGATTAAAGGCGTGCGCCACCACTGCCCGGCCACTCACTGTCTTGATCTCACAGAGGCCATGGTTCTCCATCTTACCCAGTTACATCCATTGTCTCTGTGATGACTAATAAGGGCCCTATATCACTTTTGGTTTGTGCCTATGTAGTCAGCTGTGCCCCTAATCTAAGTACCTTGCCTTTTCTTCTGCTGAGCACATACAAAATCCACCTTCCTTACTTCCTGGAGGCCCTTTTCAAAAGTTGCCTCAATTCTGGGGTCTGGCTTTACCAGTCTGTCAAGGTCTGGTTTCCCCACTTCTTTCTCAAGGTAGGAAGTTTCTTGGGACCACAAGGTTCTGAGGTCCTTACAGTTTCTTGCCAGGACCCTGCTTTGCTACATTCTGTTATTCCCAATGAGAGTCCTGGGGATACCTGGTGAGTTCCTAATGACCTCAACAGGACTAAAACAGAGGGCTTCACTGTACTGTACTTCATGGAGCCCGCCATGAAGCCGCCAGGGTCAGACATGCCGAATGATCCCGGGTAAGATCATACTGTACACCAGCTTTCTTTTTACTGCATTCTCAGCAACAGTTGTGAGCCAGGTGAGCATCAGATGTTGGGAAAACAGAGAGTAACAGGGTCTCCTCTCTCCTGAGACCTGGCTGAGAGACCTTCCCAGGACTGACCAAAATGCTAAGGGGTTGCATTTCCTTCTAGAAGGATCTGACTACAGAGACTGACAGGAGGTGTTCTGGCAGAATATACCCCATCACTCTGTAAGACTAATTCTCCTCCATGTAGAATCCCAGTGCTGATTAGAGATGACCCTGTTTCAGCAACCCCTCCATTAGAGGTACACGGGATAGCACACTGATGCCCTGAGCACCCACAGATGTGAAGTGATGCAGGGGGAATGGCTGGGGAGAGGAAAGTGGCGACTCACCATACCAAATACTCCACACCACAAATTGGGAGAAGTGGGCTGAAAGATCAGGCAAGCTCGGAAAATCCGTGATTGGATTAAACACGAAAGAAACCCCAGCAGATGTGTGCTCATGAAAGACTCTTCAGCATAATGGAATCTGATCTAACTGAGGGACACTTCCCAGGGTTTGCCAGATTACCTTAAAATGATTTGGATTACCTGTCAGCACCCACTGCTCTGAACTTGTACCAACTTAGACAACAGAGTGATGTGTAGGCATTTTAATGTGTTGTAAGTTCTCTGTCTTGCCTATTAAAATGCAAGTTCCTCTAGGACAATTTTTATTTACTTTTAGACTTCCACTGGTTAACAAAAATCACATATTTTTGAGGTCTTGTGTAGTCCAGGCTGGCTTCAGCTATATGGCCAAAGCTGACTGAACTTCTAATTCTCCTGACTTCACCTCCTAAATGCTAGAATTACAGGGGTGCACCACTATGCATAGTTTTCTATCATGCTGGGAAGAGAACCTAGGGATTCATGCATGCTAGGCAACACTCTGGAGTAGGAGGGTTCATCTGTATTCCTGTGCTTTGATTGGTTAAATAAAGACTCTGCCTGGCTTGTAAGATAGGTCAGCCCTTAGGTGGGCGGAGTAGACAGAATGGAAGTTCTGGAAAGAAAGGAAGTGAGGGAGCCCGCCATGAAGCCGCCAGGGTCAGACATGCTGAATGATCCCAGGTAAGATCACCACCTCGTGGTGACACACAGACTTTTATAATGGGTTAGTTTTAGATGTGAGAGCTAGCCAAGAAAAGGCTAGTGATAATGGGCCAGGCAGAATTTAAATGAATCCAGTTTGTGTGTGATTTGTGTATTCTGGGTATAGCCATGTGGACATGCGGCCACATGGCCGGGAGCCGGACGGGACACAGCCCGCTGCTCCCGCCATTTACAACAACGCTCTACCAACTGAGCCCCATCTCCAGCCTCCAAAGACTTCATCTTTAAAAGAAGGAATGGTAACATGACTCTTTCCCAGGGATGAACGGCTGGAAAACCTCACTGAATAAAATGTTGCCTTCAGGTCACACAAACAATATGGTATTGACAGAAAAATGTCTCAGACTTGGCCTTGCATGAGTGTGAGAATGCAACCCCACGGGTGCTCATGGCACCACGACCCCATAGAGTCGAGTAACACACAAGATGCACGACCAACCACAACTAGTTGCAGAAGATCTTTCTTAAAACTGCTGAGACTGAAGGGGCATAGAATCATTTACCTCTCTTTTCAGGGGCTGGACAGAAGTTTGTATTACAGGCTCTGAGCACTGGAGGCTTCTGATGGAGCAAACAACTTGAGGAAGGCCGGCCTTGCTGCACACAGTGGACAGATCGGGTCTGGACTCCTCCCCCGCAGGTTACTGTGCACTGCCAAGGAGGGAGACAGAAGGGAGTCATACCTACTCAGCTGGGCAGTGTCCTCTCCAAAGTCAGTGGCATCCAACGGATCATGCAGTCTGCAGCCTGTCCTAGGCATTCAGTCCAAGCTGTGGGGTCTATCACAAAAGTCTTGGGCAAATGCTATTGCACCCGAGAGTGTGTCTCCAGGGAAGGGGATCATAAGGAGGTAGGCTCCTCCGGAAGTAGTCTCAAAAACTCAGAAACAAATCCGGACATGGCCAGGGACGGAGGACAAGAAGCCCAGGCAATCTCGGCCAGATGCCAGCATGGATGTGAGTCATTTGCAACAGGGGCCGTAAAGGATGAATGAACCAGAGATACTTTGGGATGGTGCCTAGCTAGCTTCTGAGGTAGCATGGCACCTAACAGCCAAGGGATTTTACTGCCCGATTAAGTAGATTCTAGGTTCAAAGTTTCTTTTTGTCCCCCATGACTACATGGAAGATTGGTGGAATTTTAACAAAAGGATGGAAATGCCAGGGGAAAAGGAGACCCTTTAATTAGATCTGTGCTGTTTCGCTTTAGAATGGACCACAGACAGACGAGAACACCATTTCGTACGAATATCACTGTATGGCCTGGTATTTGGGAGGAAACAGTAAGCTTTGGCAGAAAGAAGATGCATTTAGGAATATTCCAAACATTCAAATATAGATGTATGACTTCCATCCACTTGTCTGACTCCGAGGGTACCATTTCCTAATTCACAATAAGCAATGAGGTCCACGAGTCAGCTTTTATTGCACAAAAGCAGATGTCTGAGGAGGAAAACATCTGGCTTCCTGGCCATTGTTGGCTGACGTCCAATCATATCCACTCATTCAGATAAAAGTACATGACGCCTCCATGTGAAAATGTGTGTATATTCATTATACATAAATGATCAATAATGGGTTTCATAAACCATAAAAAGAATTTCTAAATGTTAAATAAAATCACAAACCTTAAGAAGCCTATAGCAGTGCGTGTGTGTGCATGAGTGTGTGTGTGTGTGTGACCATGACTAGTCAAATAGAAATATTCCATTTCCTTTCACTGGGGATTTGTTTTCAGGTCCTCCCATATTCACTGTACCGTTCTATATTATACATATATACTACCAGAGCCTGTGTTTAAGGGTGACTTGAGCCTCTGTTGCGACACCAGTGAGTTCAGCAGTAGCAGTGTCCCGGGACCTCAGCATAGCTTTAGGTTCTCATGGAACCAACCAGTGTTCCCAAGAACAAGGTGTCTCTGCCCCCTGATGACTGACAGTTTAAGGCTTACCTTTCTCATCCATGAAACTGAGACAATAATGGCTGCCACAAGTGTTGAGGAGAGGTTGAGATGAGGAAACTCATAAAGAGTAGTAATAGAAAGCACGGGCGGAGGCTGGCAAAATTTAGTTTTTCTGTGTCTTTCAGAAACGTGCTCTGACAACCAGGGAACACAAAGTGACGGTTTCAAGAGTGGCGACAACCAACACGGGCACGATGTCACAGGCTTTCTGTGCAATACTTTAATAGTTTTCTGTGCAAAACTTATTCCAGTTTTCTAGGCTAAAACACCATACACTAGACTGTGTGTGGTACCTGCCCAGGCTCATCTAGAGAGTGGGATAGATCGACCGATGCCAACCATCCCAGCTCTATAGAGTGGGACAACTATTGAGGGACTGAGAGCAATGCTCGGGTGGTACATCTCACTTGACCATCTACTTCCTAAACCTGCATGCACCTACCTGTTGCCATGGTGATGAATACCACCCTGCCACCATGCCGTACACTGGGCAAGCCCTTCTGTTGCAGGTTTCTTCCAGTTCCAGGTTTGGCTTCTTTATGTTGCGGCATCTCCGCTCTGGGAATGGTATCAGTTTCCCCTGCAAGGTCTTCTCGCTGCACGTCAGTTCTCTCTTCCTCACACCCAAACCACAGGTAGCAGAACACTAGGAGCCCAGAAAGGAGGGATGAGAGTGCAGGGTTCCACAGTCAAATCTGCTGAGCTGTGTGTCCATATAATATCAACCAATACTGCAGCGAGTTCCCTCTTGTTACAGATGAGGAAATCAAAGGCAGGAGGTTTGAAGTGACCTTCTCCTCTCTGAATTTCAAAGAGAAATCCCTGTTCATCAGGGATGAGGAGCCATATGGATGTGTGAGACACAGGGTACCTGTTCTACTCACTTAGTAAATGCCCCATAATGATATTGTAATAGTTCAAGATACTCTTGATTTCTCAACATCCTCCATCCATCTTGTTGAAGGACCAGAGCTGGGGCAAGATGAAAGTGACCAGGACTATTTGAGACCTCTCTGAGGAATGGGGAGTTTGGGCCAAGGAATGAAAATGATTGAAACAGAACCATTTTTGAACAAATAACTAATTGCTTATCTTTAATTTTACCTGTCTCTTTCTTGGTTAGATCTATTCTGACACTGTGTTACACTATAGGGAAAAAGAGAGAACTAAAAGAGAACAGACTGTTTTAAGCTACAATGTAATGTATGGGGTCTGGAAGTGAACAAGTCAATGCATCCGTATAAATATTATAATCTATGGTGGTGGTATGTTAGCTTCATTGTAAAGATGAATAAATGGAGGTAAGCCCAACATTACCTTCACAGTGCATATTAAAGGATAAAGAGGTTATTTTTGTGATAATGCCTTTATAAAATGATTGAGAGGGGATGGGAGCATATTGTAGAATTTCATTCATGACACGGGTCAGGCCTTATCACCTAGAACAGAAGTGATTGGAGGAAGAGATGTGTGGCCACCAAGCTTACTATGGTTAGTGGAAACTCACTGTCGAGTTTGCCGGGTTTAAATGATCTAGGATCCACATGCCTGCAATTTCCAGAGAGGTTTAAGTGGAAAGGGAAAAGGGAAGACCCCTTATAAATGTGGGTGCTACTGGCACATGGGTTGGACTGAATCAAAAGAGGAAACAAGTGGAACGCCATTGCTCCTCTAACCATGGGGACAATGCAGAGAAGCAGCACTGAGGAGACACCTGGCACATGTCTGTACAGAAGGGGGCCATGTGGATGTGGGTGAGTGAAGGAGCATTTATGAAGAACCCCCCACCCCGCAGAGTGCGCAAACTCATACCTCACTCCATGAAGAGGCGACCCACTGGAGTCGGTTGTTCTTGGGGCATCGTCCCAGCACACAGCCCTCCTGTGACTCAGGTCTGGGGCTACCAGGGCACAGGCTCTCTGAGACAGTCTCCCCTGCAGAGTTTTTACAAAGGACCTCACGTCTCCTCACTCCTCGCCCACAGGTCTTGGAACACTTGAGAAGAAGAAAAGGGGCCGTTTGTATCCATTTCAGATGGAGTCCGTTTGGGTAAACACCGAACATATTTACACTGATGTACTGATACATCATCAGTACCCTATACATTACATAATATTTAAAACATTGTGTTCCCTTTCAGATTCCTCTCTTTATTCCTACAGTGTAACACAGTGTTAGAACAGATCTAACCAAGAAAGAGACAGGTAAAACCAAAGACAGGCAGTTAGTTATTCATTCAAAAGTGGTTCTGTCTCAATCATTCTCATTCCTTGGCTCAAACTCCCCACTCCTCAGAGGCTAAAATGAGATATTTTAGCTTCCGCTTTAAACATCTGAATACCCAGTGGCTGTTTCATCCCCCAGTCTGAAGATGAACCACGCTTATCATGAAACAAAGGGTTTTCCAGACACAGGATACATTGTATCAGAACTTGGCTTCCTCCCTCTGCTGTAAACATCTGTCTAAGGTGGATTACTGTGCCACCATAGGGAGAAAAGAAGGAAAATGTACACACCCAATATTGATAAGGGCAACAGTATCAAAAAGAGTGAGATCCTTAACTCCTAAGAACTTTCATTGCCCACGGTGCTAACACAAGCACCTATCAAACATTTCTGGATAAATTCGCACAATCCAAATCTTTAGCCTGGGCAAGTTTCTTTTTTCTAAGACCTTTCTGTTTTGGCTTTCCTGAGAATTCTGTGAACTAGATAAGATGACAAAGAATCATCCCAGGGACAGCTAAAAACTTCAAAATTTCGCAAAAGACTGGCTCCACACACAGATTGTCTTGGAGGGCTCCATGTTAGTTTTTGTGGTCTTCTTTTTCTCTCAGAAAGATTAAAAGATGTGGCCACTAGAGCTTACATAATAGGCTGGGACATAGTCCTACTAGGGTTTAGAGGACCACGGAAACTTCTCACTCATCAGTGTCCACAGTGTTAAGAGAGATAATGCCACATTGTGGACAGCAGGAGCTTTTTAATATATTAATTATATATATATTTTAATATATTCAAGGTGATGCACTTTAGGTTGTAAATTGGAGCCTGCATCACATAGCTGCCCTTCAACCTTCTGAGTTCATTGCTATCACCCTATTCAAAAGAAACATCTTAGAACTAAGGTCAAGGTAGTTCGCTGCTAAGAAACAAACACAAGCTGGTAAGTTGAGTCTGACACCTAACCTTGGAAACGCACCATGGAACCTTGGGGAGGAACCACGGAACCTTGGGAGCAAACCATGGAACCTTGGGGAGGAACCACGGAACCTTGGGAGCAAACCATGGAACCTTGGGGAGGAACCACGGAACCTTGGGAGCAAACCATGGAACCTTGGGGAGGAACCACGGAACCTTAGGAGTGAACCACGGAACCTTGGGAGCTAACCAAAGAACCTTGGGAATGAACCATGGAACCTTGGGAATGAATCATGGAACCTTGGGAATGAACCATGGAACCTGGGGAATGAACCATGGAACTGATCATCACTCCTTCACATATAATTCCTGAACGGTTAATAAAAATCTTAATTTTTGTTTGCAGTTATTTTTCACAAGAATGCACTGTGTACACTGATTGCAGAATGAATTGATTTGTTGCTGTGACTTGTGACCCATGTCTAAGAGCTGAGTAGTTTGTGGGAACAAAATTTTCTTCCATGTTCATCACGAAAACTACTCAAGACAGATCTGGTCTCTGCAATTAAGCTGTAAAAGGAGAAAAATATCCAGTATATTTTCACGTGGAAGTTGGAGTATTTTAAGATGTCTGGACACTCTGTATTACCCACTTCCTTTGGTCCATGTCCATCATATACATGTGGCTCCATCAGGCCTTTGAATTCTCCATTTGCAATTCTCAGTTTCAAAGAAAGATTGATTCAACATCACATCCTATTTTGACTAACCCCCACTAATATATAATATATATACTTTTATATATTATATAAACACTTATATATTTATATACTTGTGTATGTATATATGTATGTGTATATATATATATATATATACTTATTACCATGTTCACTGTATCCCCACCTACTCCTGTACTAGACCCTTATTTCCTAACAAATATAGTCCCAATTTTAATAAAAATCTTCCCCTCGTTTCTTCTGGAAATTTGGTAGTGTGTTGTTAAACTTAGGGTCTAAGGGAAAACATGACAGACATGGGGGCACTGCCCACTAGCTAGCATCATGATACAGGTGACAGACTTTATACTATTCACCCCCACACAGGCTAAGATAAGGCTCGGAAGGCAGGAAACCCCTGGTGTTTATCCTGTGTTTTGGGGAGCTGTTTGTGCCCTTGGAGGACATTAGCTTCTGTGCTCTAGATGTCAATAGGGCTCATTCACTTCTAAAATGTCTCTGAAATGGGCACACTCCCATACGGGAACATTGGAACATCGGATTTCCAGGCCATTTACGAGTTGTTCACAGCAGGGAGTTCCTATTCTTTGCCTCTTCTGACCCCATGACGTCATGTGGTAATACCTTGTGACAACTGCACACTCGGTGCCTGGTTCTTTTGTATTCTTTCAGCTCTACAGCTTTGCCACTGAAGGAAAAGTTAAAGCTGCTTCCTTTATCTTGTTTATTCTATCCATTTATTCCTTTACTCTCTGTGTGTACAGGTTAGCAGATAACTTGCTAGAGTGGGTCCTGGGGTTTGTTCTCAGGTGGCTGGGCCTGGTAGCAAGTGCCTTTACCCATGGATCAATCAATCTCTTAGTAGCCAGCACTATGAGCCAATCCCTTTCTAGCTGCATTCATAGACTCCCCTAAATGGTCTCCATGCTAATTTCTGGCCACTAAGGGAATAATCCAAGCTCTGGTATAAGAGGTCCAACACTTCAGGTCACATAAGAACCATTCAAAAGGTACTAGCTGAAGTGACAACTCCCAGACACTGACTCATTAATTCACTCTGAAGATGCACAGAGCCGAGCAGTTCTCCGGTGGCAAAGTCACCGATATTCCCACCACCTTGGTTTTTCATGCAGACCATGCTTCCAACGTGGTGCTTTGGTACCTGAGACCAGGGCCCGGGACTCCACTCTGGAGGGCAGGCATGGCTGTTGCACACTTGAACCTGAGTGGGCGTGCTCACTGGGCAGAGAGAATGCAGCACGGCTTCCTCTTTCTGGAAGGGCCTCTTCTGCACGCACTGTATCTTCCGGCTCTGCTGGCCCCCGGCACAGGACTTGCTGCATACACTCCATTCACCTGGCAACCAACTTTCAGGGAGACCCACAATTACTTCCTGTGAAGTCGAAGCTCTGTAGTACCACTTCTCAAGACAAACTGCCCAGGAAAAGCCCCCGGCTTGTTTAATAACCCATCAGGGCAACCCCCACTAACTGTTCTTTTATGGATCTTGAGTTACACATCGATTGGAGGGGGCAGATGTAAAGAGACATATTTCATCTCCACAAGGTTCTGGAAAAAATACATTCTACTCTTCTACATGGGAAAAAACATGTTTTTCTTCCTCAGTAATCTACCCAAGCAAATTTACTGAGCTTTTAACTATGTGTCAGGGACCCAGGCACTGGGGATGGAAAGATGAATGAAACCGCATTTGTCCCTAAGGCAGCTTATGACACAGTGAAGCCATGGATATGTGCACTTCCTGGTAAGTACTGTGACCTACACACAGGCTAGGGGAAGAGGGAGCAGCACTGGTGGGCAGGTGTCTATGTAGGAGAGGGACAATGCTCAGAGGAGACCTGCAGAAGCTGCTTCTGAGTGGCAGTTCCCCACGCTCCTACTCTAGTTGGTCAGACAATTTACGGATGGGTCAGAGATCTAACCTCATGCCATCTACTTAAAGATCACCAGACACGGTTTTTGAGAACTATCTAAGTCACGATGCAGGAATGCCTATCCATGGAAACTCTGAATCCCTTTCAAGAATTACTTCTGACTGACTAAAATTGTATGATGTATAGGTAGAGATATAACATTAAAATACAGAACCGGAAGATACAGCTGCTGGACATTTAGCATACAAATATGCTAAGCACTAATTATTTTAGAAAACAAAACCAAATCAGTAGCTAACGGTGCTTCGGTTAAGAATTTCATCACCCTTCTTAATCTTATCCCCTCCCCATTTTCTGGCTTCCGCCATAAACCCTGCATGTAAAATTAAAGCCCTTCGGTCTAGAGAATTAACACGAGAGGGCTAGGACTATAAGTGCTCTTAAAAATATCACAAAATCCAGAGTATCCTAGTTTTTCAGTCAGAGACAATATATCAAATAATTCCTCATATTTATGCAACCTTTGTACTTCATAAGATCTTAGGAAACATACTTTGAAATTACTGGTTTCACCATTTACCTCCTGCCCGCCAAATTGTGTTTTTCTATCAAATTCAAGTTTCTTGCCTCATGTGACAAAGGTGATGAGCTTGTACATCTAGTAGAGAGAGCATCTCATGGGCATTGGGGTGGCACTCCTGGCCTTCCATGTCTGATTTCCAGGCTGCCTTTCCCCCTGGCATTACTCTCATCTGCTTCTCTTCCAGGTCTTCCATCTTGTCCTTTACTGATTTTCAATACCTAACATTTTATAGCACACGGCTTTGCACCTCAGTCCTTCTGTGCGTACCCGTCACCTCCATTCCCCTTAAAGGGAATGACGGGACCATGTTCTGCCACCTCCATGTCACACCTCTCTTCTCAGAGCCTGACACACGGTGAGTCTTCCTGACAAGGCATGTGGAGGTAGCCAAGGTCCATCTGGTAATCCCTTTGTTCTTAGGGTCCTCAGAGTCGAGATCCTGCTTTCTCGTCTATCCCGGGGGAAGAGCTGCCCTTGAGAGTGTCCATCCTCTGAACTGAATATACGGACACTGAGGAAGGGTCGAGAGCAAAGGGGAAAAGCAGAAGAGCCCACCCAGGACACCAGCTTCCCTCTGTAGCCCCTGCAAGGGGCTGTTCTTAACAGAATGTTAATCAATCCTGCCCACAGTCTTCAGGGGAGTCTAGACATTATGGGTGACCTCAGCATGCCCTTACACAGACCTGCTTATAAAATAGTTCCTGTCTTTAGCTGAATGGTCTAACCAGGGATAAGAGGAAGTCCTGGGATCAGAAACTGTTACCTTGCCCATCAAGTGTGATTCTCTGTGTACGCATTAGTAAACATATTATGCCCATTACCTAAAGAACAGAGGGCCCATGAGATACAAGAACTCTTTCTGTTAATTGCATCCTAGGGCCACTGCGGTAATTCTTATAATTGTTTATTTTTTTGGAAAAAGAGAAAAATCCACAGAAGTCCCCCCCCCATGCTCTATTTCTTTCTTTCTCTTTGTAGTCATGATTTAGTTAGCTTCAGAATCTCAGAGGGAAACTAGACATACAGGATTGGTGGGTATCTAAAACCCCAAACAATTATGAGAAAATAAAATATTAGTTTATACACAGAACTATTTTTAGTTCATTTATACACACACATGCACACATATACACATACTCGACTGTGCTACCACAAAGTCAGTACCACTTATTAAAATGATCTGACCATCACCACTGGGTTTATATAAATACATTTGGCTTCAGATAAGTCACCTAAGGGAAGACTCCAGTTGGCCAGGGAGCTTGCTTCGACTCATCTTCCAACAGTGGCATGGCTAAAATGAGTCTGAGAGCAAACCCACTGAGTGCCCCAGAGGGACAGTCACCAGTGGGAGTGTCACCACTTGGCTTTCACCGCTCTGGTTTGTGTCTTACTACTGTGCAATTTGCATCTGAGGTTTCACGGTCTGCCTTAGCATCATCCTTACATTCCTGGATGACCTATGTACAAGTTACGCATACAGCCACATTGAAATTTAACTAATATAGGATTGTGTGTCGTTTAAATATCTGCCTGATTCCATTCTGGAAAGAGGGTTGTTTTTTGCAAAAGTTAAAATGGGGGTGGGGTGGGGTGGGGTGGGGTGGGGTTGTGACTCTTGCTCAGTGACAGAGCACTTGCTTGGCAAACATGAGGCCTTAGATTCAAGTCTTACTACTGTTAGGGAGGAGAAAGATACTGCTGTACCTCAAGCCTGCATAGCAAGATGTGAGAGTCTAAAGCAAATTTACATTTTTTAGGTCCTATGATTGCATTTGAGCTGTTTTCCCCATGATTTTTATAGTAAATATTGTGTTTTTTTTTAATCCCTTTCCATTAGAAGTACAAATGGGGGCCTTTTCATTGTTGCCTAACTGTGACAAAGATGTAGGGAACACATACGAACAAGGAGACATTTGCAGACTTACTAGGCTGGGCAGGAGAAAGCATTGCATATCTTGGGTTCCGTTGCCGGCTTGGTTCTGACGCTGCAGAATGAGGAATTGACTTGCGTGCTTTGATCTCGTAAGCAAATGGCCTTGATGCTTATGTAACCTAGTGAGATGCCAGAGGTTGCACAGTGAGAAACACAGATAACCCATTTGACTTGGTTTCCAAAACTTAGTTTGGGATCGATCAGTGTTCTGGTATCCTATTTAAGACACCAAATCCAAATATTTTTGTGAAAATAATGCCTTTGGACACGGTTTCAACCCACTTGAATTCAAATCATTTATCCCCAAGATAATAGACTTTATACTTTAGAAATTTTAATACATTTTTCATTTTCAAGTGGATTCTAGAACCATCAAGCGATAAATACTATTTGAAACAGAGTCTCTATAAAATGAAGCATCTCAGGAAGCTTTAACACGAATTGCACAGGTCTAATAGAAAGCATTTGTATCTCTAAGCCACTAGTGAGGGGCTGCAGAGAAGGCACCGCAGTTAAGAGCACTTGTTGCTCTTGCCTCTAGTCTAGAGGGTCAGGGTTTGAATTTTTTTTTTTTTTTTTTGGTTTTTCGAGACAGGGTTTCTCTGTGGCTTTGGAGCCTGCGCTGGAACTAGCTCTTGTAGACCAGGCTGGTCTC
>JAQHUG010000082.1:1841008-1896987 GCA_028555095.1 Dicrostonyx torquatus
GTGAAAACCCTGAAATTCTAGTTCAGCGCGAAGCATCTTGCGCTTCTATAACCGTGTTACGCGTGCATAGAGAAAAAGTTCAACTCTGAATATTCACCCACACCTACCAGCTAGGACCCTGGTTTACGTAAATACTTGTTTCAGCAGAGCTGTATACTTGATTCCCGGTGTCCAACATTTTCCCATCAGAGGCACAAAATGTTTCGTAAATACTCATGTTTAGGTCCTCAGACAGGGAATGCCACCCTGTTTGGACTGTTCTTTGTTCTCCATTTATGTGGTTTTCCTTGAAATAGCAGCTGAGACATGATTCAAATGTCCCTCTCACTTTAATGATTGATAATCAGTCACACTCCTCAGCTCACAAAAGTTTGTTTTCTGGAGACCTGGATCGAAACTGCATTGGGGTTCCCCAAAGTTCACAGTGTCCTTCTATAGACCGGATAAAACCTATAAGCAGAGATGAACTGGGAAGCAGAGTTAGCAACCCACTTACCTCCCCCACAGGAGACCGAGCAGTCGGACTGCTCTGTGCGCCAGGTGTGGTGGAACCTCTTGGTGGCTGGCTGAGTTACATTCATGACCTTGGGGAGTGCGTACTTCCATGTGATCCCCGGATTCTTGCCTTGTGTCAGAATCTGGATAAGGTAGGATAAAATTGGAGAGATCAGTAAACCATCCAGCTCTGGGAACTGTGGAGATCTTGTTGAACATTTTAGAGATATTTGCAAGTCATTTTCGTCCTAAAGTCAGGTCATTTCTTGTTCCCAAGCATGTCAAATGTTGAAATAAAAAGGCTTCCTATGACACTTTAAAGCATTCGCCGTTCTAGGATCAAATGGAGTGGACAGATGCTGGAAAACCTAATTTGATGTTTTCTGTAATCATGTAAAACTCAAGGTATCACCATCAATAAAACAAATGAGCCATTAAAATGAAGACAAGTGGGCCAGGAGGTGACTCAGTGGGTACAGGCACTTGCTGTGCACGACTAATGACCTAAATGCAATCCCCAGCAGACACATGATGGTAGAAGGAGAGAACAGAATCCACAAAGTTATTCTTGGACATCCACCACCTATGCCCACATGAGAGCACACACACGCACACGCACACACACACACACACCACACACACACACACACATACACGAAAGGTCATATCATTGGGACTCAACCTTAAACAAGACACAGGATGAGCCACACACACTCAATGTTATGTCTGTCTATACTGATCGTATATGGACTTATAAACCTTCATGATTGAACCTCAGCACAGAATAAGCACACCCCAAATCACAGCAGACCTCCAGTCAGCATTCCCTGTCACTTACTGCATAGTCCAAGTGGGGTTCCAATAGAATTCTCAAAGGTACTTTACAAATAGAAAGTGTCTACATATTATGTCTAAGACGGAGTAGGCGCAGGACTGGAGAGATGGCTCAACAGTTAAAAACAAATGCCACCCTTGGCGAAGACTTTGATTCAGTCCCCAGCATCCTTGCTTGATAGCTCACAACTGCCTGTAACTACAGCTTCAGGGGAATCAACACATTCTTCCAGCCTCTGCAGGCAGCTGTACACACACACACACACACACACACACACACACACACACAACTGAAATCAATTCTAATTGAGTCAATATATGTAGCATAAGGGATTCAGCCTAAAAAAGGCTAGGACTCAGGACCAATCTGCCCCCATTGAGTGTGACTCCTGATGAGCAGTGGCCCGTGAGCCTCCTCTAGCTATCAGGAGCTCTGTCAACCTTAGCCTGTGCACTACCTCAAAACACTCCTCCAGATCACTCTACAAGGCTCTTATTTGTTCATGAAAAAGAATGTGTACAAGATCACTTGCAATGAGCAGGTAACGAGTTTAAATAAATCTGCAAAAAAAAGTGTGCTTTTCTAATGCCAGCCATAGCCTTCTTTTTGATGTGGGCAAACACTCTGGGTGTCCTCTCTTTCAAACCATTCCCCCCCCTTTTTTCTCTCTCAAGCTCAATTCATGAATATAAATAACTGGTTTTCTCCTACCCCATGAGTCCTGTGGAAAATTCTTCACCACCAGAACTGGGCATGCATGCTCCAGAGGCAAAGCCTACTGCCAGTTAAAAACAGGAACCCCTCCTCTCTGTCTGTTGGCATTCAACCCCAATTAAAGCTGGCTGGGTGGCACGGTACCACACTGCTCTTTAGGATGCTACCGCATGGGTTTCGTGTTGCTATTAACTTAAATGCCTCCAGAAGTATTGTGTCTGTCACCGAAGGGATCATGACCTGAACAACACTTAGTGGTATAACCAAGCAAATCCCATGTCTTTGAGACAGTCATGTTAACAGATGGGCCTATGTGGCCTCCAACATTACTGGGGATGAAACTAATACACAACACAATAGAGAGAAGCCTTAGCGTGAGCAAACACTGGATTCTCACCAGTTGCCAGTAAAAATGGTCTGCTCTGCTTGCTCAGCCGTTCTACTGCTTCTGCTAATTTGCTGGTGCTGATTAAGGGAATACAGGCAACTCACAGTCAAACTGGAACTGGAAGAGCAGATCTGTATCCAGAAACTGTGATGGTTTCATTTTGTCTGCTTGCCACAACCCAGAGTCAGCCAGGAGGAGAGTCTCAGTGAGGGACTGTCTAGACCAGTTTGGCCAGCGTACCTCCTCTCTCTCTCTCTCTCTCTCTCTCTCTCTCTCTCTCTCTCTCTCTCTCTCTCTCTCTTTCTCTCTCTCTCTCCCCTCTCTCTCTCCATGAATATGTTTAGGGGGTTGTCTTGAGAGCCTCAATTGATATGGGAAGAGCCAGCTTAAAAGTGGGGAGCACCATTCCCTGGCTTTGAGTCCTTGCCTTTCTAGAAAATACTGGCTGAACACTAAGCATGATACATTCATTCTCTACTCTTGACTGTGGTCCTGACTAGTTGCTTCAGGTTCCTGTCTTGATTTTCCATCAAGGATGGACTGTAATCTTGAACTACAACCTAAAACAAACTCCTTCCCCCTAAGTTGTTTTTCCTTAGGGCACTTATCCCAGCAACATGAATGAAACTAGGCCACAGGTGACTTTCTGTTTATTGGTGTTTCACCTCACTTGCTCCTTCTGTGAAAGCAGCATGACAAATCTTAACTCTCTTGGTCACCACTGTATCTGTGTGACAGAAATGATGAAGCAGTTTTGGAGGGGCACACTCTGACCTGAAATTGTAATCCTCCTGCCTCTGCCATTTGAATGCCGGGATTTTAGATGGGTACCACTATGCCCAGACTTAATTAACTAAGCATTTTGGGGAGGACCTGAGCCATGCGTCAAAGTGAACAAAGGGGAACTTGAACGTCCTTGAGGCTTTCTAATCCTCGTGAAGAGATAAATAAGATATTCCCCACCTCCCTCTCCTCAACACTGAATAGGAAATATGAAAAGATACTTAGAAAAGTCAAATATTTGAGCTAAAAGCAAGAGCACTGAATAGAATATTTAAAGGCTATAGGAAATGAATACACCCCACACTACCCAGACAAGTGAAAAAGAAAAAAAGAAAGATGAAAAAGGTGTGATGTATTATAATGCATTGAAAATTTTCGCAGGAAACGTGCACCTCTAAATCAGCAAGTCAAAACTCCCAGAGTCTCTGTGCATGTTCTATTAGTTTTGCAGACACCAACACAGAAGACACATTCTTCATACTTATTTGCGGAACATGTGAATGTGTTTTACACAGGCATTAAGCGATTAAAAGCACCCCAACTTTAATGACCCAAGGCTCAGCCTTGCTGTCTGCGTGACTATAAATCCACATGCAGTTATATGAGCAGTCATGTATGTTGGAAGCAAACACATAAACCAGGAGAGGGCTGGCGGAAGACTTTAACATAAGCCCTTAAAAGCCTTTTGAAAGGGGGACCGACCTCTGTAGGCAGCAGGGCACAGCACATAAAAGACAAGCACACCATGGCTGCGAGGCTGTGTGCTTTTTGCTTCTCAACAGGAAGGCACTCTCTGTCCTGTTCTGTATCCTGTGCGGAGGAGGAGAGGACCGAGGAGGGAACACAGAAGGAATGGCCCCTGGGCTTCAAACAGTCCTCTGGAAATGACTGTCCATTTTGCCTAGGGTCCTCTCTGTGGGTTTTCCCTATTTTCAAAACCCTGAGTTTGGGGAAGAAATCAATTCCACATTATAGAATCTGTGGTCACAGCGCAAAAGGAAAATCCCAGGTCCCTTGATTTAAATAATTAAGGATTCGGCACTTCCTTGGGTCAAATATAGAGCACCTTTGCACGCAGGCTTTCTGCTACCTTTCAGGTCCCATGGACGTGAAGCCAGCTTGGCCCAAACATAATCAATTTAAAAACTTTAAATTCATACTGATCCTTTGACTCAGCACATCTATCTTCACGGAGGGAGACCACAGCCCCCAGTTAGGTGATCTTGTCAAGGACACCCAAGTACCTCAGTGTGACCACCATAATCCTCCTAACTGCAGTGAGCTACTGTGGAGTCCGGGAACCTCGGAGCGAACTACATAGGCCTACTTTCTTCCGAATGCTGAGGCAGAGCCTGAAACAATAGCTCCAGACAACAGATAGCCCCAAAATGATACCTGTCATTCACAGCTATTTAAAAACCTGCTCCATGACTCTGTGCTACAGTAGATTGGTTTTCTCAGCATGGGGCGAGGGTGAGTGACAAGGATACCCTCCCAGTCCCACAGGTACCACATCCCGGTGCTGCTTCACAGCGATGCCACTCCTGAACTGCCCAGCATGGGCGCTGCGGGCGGAACAGCCAAGCTGTTAAATGTGCAAATTTGGAAAGACCGCCAGTGATTCAGTCTACTTAACTGGACTTAGTCCAGAGAACTTTCCAGCCAACAGGGATTGGGTCTCTAATTTACAGCTGGCAAGCAACCCCCTTAAATACTTCCAGGTCCTTAATAGAACTGTTTAATGTCTACCTTTAACACACAAACCACCTGCCTTCAGACACAGCACTCAGCAGCTTTGACCGCAGGGTGCATGGTTATAAAATTCACAGCTTCTTAAGCTGGAAAGCCACTGACAAGGCTGGAACCTACCAACTGCCCTCTAAAGTGGGGGGAGCAGCTCCTGCCAGGGATACCCAATGTGATCTTGGGTAGATAACTGGCTTTTTTTTTTAACTTCTGCTTTTGGATTTCTGTTAAAATCTACAAATTTCTTCTATAAGTTTTATTATTGGTCTTGTTATTGAAAGCCCGTGTTTAAAATGTATAAGTTTTCCCAACCTTCTCATGAAAATCCAACTCGCAGAAGGGTTTAAAGACGGGCTTTTGCTCTATGCGAGGAAAGGTGGGTCTTGTATTCTACTGTATTTGACTGTGTGCATTCTTAAGTGTGGGTGTTTGTGAGAGTGTCTGCGGAGGCCAGAGTCAAACCTTGGGTGCTGCTCCCCAGGTACTAGGTACTCTCCGTCTTGTTCTTCACCATAGGGTCTTATCATTGCTCTGGAGTTTATCAAGTCAGTTAGGATAAACTGGCTGGCCAGTGAGCCCGAGCCCCCATCTCTACTCCTAGTGCTGTGAGTTCTGTGAGCTGAACCTGGGTCATCACACCTGTGCAGCAAGCATTGTACCGAAGGAACTCTCTCCGCAACCCCATAGTGAACTTGGTTGCTTGAAACATAATGGGAGCAATGCCTTAATACTTCTTGCAGGCCAGGCAAAGTTGACAAATGTGTTCTTTCCTTTAAAGCTGATATCAAAAATATGCAAAGATGTATCAGCCATCAGATTGCAGATGAATATTCTAATATTAGGTACCGTAGCTGGCAAAGGATGGAATACATGGCATTGTCTAGTTGTAACACTCAACATCATCTCTCAGGACATTCTTTCTCATGCTCTGATGCAATGTCTAGGATTCCAATAAAAAGTTTTAGCTTGAACAAGTGGCACAGGCCTATAATCCCAGATACTCTGGTGACCGAGACAGATGGGCTGCAAGTTCAAGGCCAGCCAGGGCAACTGATTGAGACTCTGTCCTCAAGTTAAAAGATTTATAAAAGTTAAAAATGTTACAGAAAGGGCTGGAGATACAGTTCAGTGGTAGAACACACTTGGCTAGCATGCATGACCGCGTGGGTTTAATCCTCAGTAAAACACACACGCGCGCGCATGCGCACACACACGCACACTACTAAGATTCAATAGCATGCTAAAATAGCTACTTTCCGCACCTTACACAGTGATGGGTCTTTTGATTCTTGCATTAATGAAATCACTACAGTTGTGCTCATCTGAACAAGTCCCATCAGGATCAAACCAGTTTAAAAAAATTCCAGCATAAAGGAGCCCCCACTACTAGTTAGGGAACTATTAGTAGTTGATGACTGCTGGCAGGAGGTGGCCGCTTGTGGGTAGGTTGCCTATACCCTTCACAACCATTTGGATGTGAGTAGCACTAATTGGATTTGGTGGATTTTAAAACATTAAAGAGACATAAGGGACTTGAGGGAGTTGAAGGGGGGAATAGAGGCTTGGAAACTACAGTACATATATGTATGAAATTTTCATAGCATAATTCCGCCCCCCCACGAAAAAACCCTCACAACGCACACTACTGTGCTAAGCTGAAGTTGACAGCTGTGTGTTTTGAGTATGCTACCCAGTCTGTCTGCTTCACTTCCCTTTGTGTCTGTTTAAATGTCTCTGACGCTGTCTGGACAACCGAAACAGCAAGAGCCTTACAAATCCCTCCTTCCTTGATAAGACACAAACAGCATCGTATGTTATAGGTCTCGGAGAAGGAGAGAGCTCCGCGACACAGTTCTTTTTGCAAGTTTATGTGGTTTCTGGAACCCCACAGTATGTTAAAATCCGTCTAGTTTTCTTCGCCTTCTGGTGTGTGGAGAAGTGGGATGGGACAAGCCACAGCGATGCAACTCGGGTAGTCATCTGTAGAACAGCTTCAAAGGTGTGGGCTGACAGTAAATCCCCATGAGGGATCTGACTCCACCCGCTGACATTCATCTGAGTCTAACCAAGAGAAATGGTTCTTGCTGATCCATCACAGAAGGATGGGCCATGGATTATAAACCTGAGGTTCCAGCTTCAAATAGAACATGGCAGCTCAGAAAAATGTATGTTGTATGTTTGCTGGCAGTCTGGGGAATGGCTGTCTCTCACCTGAGCTCTACATGGGCTACTCTGAGTCATTCTCCATATCTCCCTGGTCTCTTGTGTTCTGTTACTTACTTCGTGCTGTGTGGCTACTCTGCTTTCCCCTATGAAGGAGGGTTCATCTGTATTTCTGTGCTTTGATTGGTTAAATAAAAAAGCTGCCTGGGCCATTTGATAGGGCAGGACTTAGATAGGTGTGGAAAAGAAAAGAGGACGCTGGGAAGAAGACTGTGTCAGAGCCAGTCTCCATGAAGCTCCCGCCGCAGATGGATGAATCTTAGAACAGTCCGGTAAGATCACCACCTTGTGGTGACATACAGACTTTTATAATGGGTTAGTTTAGATGTGAGAGGTAGCCAAGAAAAGGCTAGAGATAATGGGCAAGGCAGTATTTGAATTAATACAGTTCTCCTGTGGTTATTTCGGGCATTAGCAAGCAACCAGCGGCTGAGCGGGCCAGCGGCTGGCGGCTGGGGAACATAACCCATACCTCTCCCCCACTTACAACACACCTAGAATGACTCATTTTATGGAACACTTTTATCCAATACATTACAGCTATTTTATGTGGGAGATTTAGCCAGAATCATCCCAAAGGCAGGAGCTAGATGGAAAGAACATAGCTCATTGATGGTGCTAATCCATAGTCATCTCACTACGCAAGGTGTCCACCTGGTCCCTTGCGCCATAGCATCTCCCTTTGCCAGAGAGTGCAGGGGAAGTTATTGATTGGAGTAATTCATTCTCATTCATATTCTCTCTCCCTATACCCCAACCTGTCTGTCAGACTCTCCACTGTGTAGCACTTGCTGGCCTGAAACTCACTAGGCAGACCAGGCTGGCCTCCAAGTCACAGACATCAGCTTTACTCCTACCTCTCCAACGCTGGGACTGAAAGTGTGCACCACCTTGTTTAGCTCATGGTAACTTTGTAGACATATCTTTTCCAGCCTTGAAACTAGCCTGAGGTCAACTTGTTTCTCCCTTGCTGTGGCTAAGTCTGGAAGTTGCTGTATGTTTAGCTTCGGATTCCTTTGGCATTCTATCAGATACTAACGGGCTTACAAAGAGTTAAAGGTGACTTTCTGTGGTCAAACACTGCTGGGGGGGGGACCCTTTCACCTAGAGGAAAGCCTTTTATATTTTCAGCTCTCCTAAAGGAGGAATTGCTGCAAGACTCCATGTGATCAGGTTTCAGTTGAAGACAAGCAGCCTGACCATCATGCCATCCTGGACCACTCCATCTGGGAGACAGGGATAACATCACTCCACAAGGAAACACTCCTCCCACCCGGAGGAATCCCCCTCCCCCTGCAGGACAGCTTACTAGAGGATGGCTCTTTCTCTGCTGTGTACCCGGACTTGTATGTGAAAGAGACACAGAGTTAGATAGCCTGAGGGATGAAGAAGAAAGAACGAGGGGCATGAAGCAGTGACTGGATGCTGGGTGGATCCCCAGCACCACAAGCAGTTAATCAGCAAAGGAAAGAATCTGTGTTTTAACCCTTACTGCAAAGGCTTCAAAACACTGTCTATTAAGCAAGTCTTTCCCGCGGGACTTAAACAAAGACCCAAGTCATTGACCTTCAATAATCTATATCCAAATCCCAAAATGGGGAAAAATATGTTTGCATCTATACACTCAAACCTCAGCAGAGGCGGTTAATGCAAAGACTCAAAACTGGTCACAGGGTTGAGAGTGATGGTTGAGTGCCCAGCTCTAAATGGGACATCTTTGTCAACTCCTCCAAGGCTCAGGGGACACTACAGCAAAGGGCAGAAAGGAAGGATGTCAGGGCTGGATCACAGGGAACAGAGCCGTGAAACACTTTCCTCTGGACTTGATGCAAAAACACTTGTAGTTAAACTCAGTGGGACACACACACACACACACGTACACACATGCATACAAATGCACACATACACACAGACACACACACGCATAGACACACATACACACACACATGCACAGACATACACACACACACGTACACACAAACACACACACAGACACACACATGCACAGACACACACACACAGACAAAAGTAGGATGAGGGGGACTTATCAGGAAGTAGGGGTTCAGCGGGTGTGGGAGGGGATAAGAGAGGGCAATGAGGTGTGGGGGATATGATCCAAAGACACCATTAACATATACACATTGTCAGAGGACGAAATGAAACCAGCATACATACATCTGTCTACTTCAGATAAAACCAATTTTTTCAAAGAAGCTATGTACAAATTTTGACCCTGGTCATCAATTATTTTTTATTTCTACCCCTTTAATATACAATTCTTATATCCCCAGCCACACACACACACACACACACACACACACACACACACACTAAGTATTTGGGGATGCAGAATTATCACAGGCAAACCCAATCACATAACACCATCAACCACACACAATACCCTCAACACTACTGAAACCCAAGCTCTCTTTAAGCCTTCCAGATAACCGACAAGTTCATAAGTTTAATGAGAGATTTTTCAGTCTTCCTGCCAGACTTACACTGTAGAGAATGAGTTGAAATGGATGGAATCTGTCTGGTTTCATAAAAATGTATCTGCTGTGATCTCAGAAAGCAGATCACTGCCAAGTCTGTATTGATTTCTTTGGGGGTTAGGGTGTGTGTGTGTGCGGGACTGGCCTTTGCTCTGAGCAACGCAGAAATGTAAGTTGTTTGCATGTGTCTGAGTCTCTGTACATGGAAGCAGGAACACGATGGATGGATGTAAATCATCCCTAAAATTACTGAAGGCTTGAGACAGTCCTACAGAGCTAGCATCGGCTCAGCCATGTATGTCCCTTGGCCACTAGGAAACTATGAAGGAGTGGGACCCACCTGTCTTAAATGGTGACTCAAGAGAGTGTCAAGGATGCAGAGAGAGGGCAAGGGTGTAACGGACTGTATTTCAGAATGGACTGGCTTGAGACTTTGTGATACAGAGTCTGTTTTCCATTTAGTTTAAACTCTGAGTTGCCTATGAAGACATCCTATAAAAGTTTGACATATAAAAATAACCAGAAGCAGGAGGTACTTTTATTTGGTGTCAGGCCATGTACTTAATTCTCGGGTTTAACTGACAGCAGCCAATTACTCCCAGGATTGCATTACTCTCTATCCTACTAGAAAACACACAGAGATAAGTGCAAAGATCTGGTGAAGCCACCATGCTGGGGAAGCAAGATCACTTCCCTCCCTGTAGTGAACCTTTTGTGATCTCACTGGTCAGCAGCATCTTCTATGTAAATCACTCACACTCACAGGGATGACACAGGCATGTGAGTCCTCAAGGGCATTTTAGGAATCAAGTGTGTGACCAGTGCTAGAGCATGGCTCGGTGTTTAGGAGTGTCTTCTGGCCATCTGGGCTCAGTGATGCTTGCCTTTAACCTCAGGACTCTGGGGTCGGAAGCAAGTGGATTTACGTGCATTGAGGCCAGACTGCTCTACCTTGTAAGTTCCAGGTCAGCCAGAGCTGCGAAGAAGACGGGCATTCTATCTCCTGCAACCATGTTGATCACTCTTAACTGCCTGTACCTCCAGTTCCAGAGGCTCTGACACCCCTTCTGGCGTATGCAGGCACCCACACATGTGCACATACTCACACATATATTTATACACACAAACAAACTTATTTTTTTAGAAAGTGCATAAATTTAAATGCCATTCGCTGTAATTATTTTACTCTATGGTTCTAAGGCTGGTTCTTAGGGATCATCAAATATGGTGATAACATATACTGGGGGAAGTTATATTGCAGGGTTGGAGGGAGGTAAAAGAAGGGATAACCTTAGTAATAAAAGAAACAGAAACCAACAAGATTTAATATGGAAGGCCATTCGCTCAATACTTCAAAAATTTTTTCCTCATGTTCTATAATGTTCTAGATGCTAGGCCAGTGGAGAAAGGCTACAAAGAGAAATAAGTCACTGGGTGATGAAGTAGGGTTTCAGGTACTGAAAGGACTTCCTGGACAAACTGGAACCCAGGAAATCTAAGCTGTACAATTAATAACACACAGGAATCACTAAGCCTGATTACCAAGTACCTCCACAGCTGTTTTCTGTCTTGCCCATGGAACTTTCCAAAGGTATGAGATCCAGGCACCAAAGATCTAATTTATATATAAAAATATATATACATAATATATGTGTTATATATATAATTCATATATATTATATATAATCCATATATGGATAATATACAATGTATATAATATATATGAATATTATATTACATATATTACATCCAGATATATAACATATTTTATATATAACACATACTATATATGTTATATATGTCATTATATATTATATACAACATATACTATATATGTTATATATGTTATTATATACATTATATATAACATATACTATATATGTTATTATATGTATATATATATAGTATTTTCACAGCTGATGGTTGCTAAAGGAGAGAGTCACTTAGCTTAGGGTACACACCCATTGGCACATTGCCTGTGTCCTAGTGGATGCCCCCTCCCATCCATGTACATAGGAGCAGCACTAATTGGACTGGGAATTAACAACAGAGAAAAGCAAAGCATAAAGCTGTGATGAACATAGGATGGGGGCATCGGGCAAGTAGGCAGGATGTATGTAATGACGGGTAGATCCGATGAAATTGGATTATAGAAATGGATTAGATTTTCAAAGAGTAAATAAAAAGTATTATTTTTGAAAGACTTAAAATCCACAGTGGGTATTAATGATGATGACGATGATAGGACACCAAGGTGGGAGGGAAGGGGCATATTTTTGCTGTGGGGTCCAGGAGGAGTAGGATTTGGGATGGGGGATAGGATCAAGACACAGCAGGCATATATTAGCAACTGTCAAAGAATAAATAAAAATATTTTTAAAAGACGAGATTATAAAGGTTGGGCAATATAATTTGCATTTTAACCCCTGGTACATCTTAGGTGTCAACAGGTGTTTAATGGTTTTTAAAATCAGACATTAAGAAACAAATCATGTTGATGATGGTCATGGGAACCAAGGCATCTCAAGGGGGTTGAAGATGGGGCATTGCTAGAGACTTGGCAAGTTGTAATCCAGTACACACCAGTGATAAAGCAAGAATGGCCCCATCCTCTCAGTGTGGCACTTGGGTGTCAGGCAAACATGGCTTTCTATTGACGCTTACGTTGTAACAAGAACTTAGAAACTCGTAATGGTTTTAATTGGCTAGGAGAGGCATTTTGTTCATAGATTTCTTTCCGTGGATGGAACAGCGTTTCTCTTTTTGGTATGCTCCCACATTCTGATTTCAGCATCCCACAGGATTGTAAAACATATTCAACATTTTTATATTGGAGTGAGCATGTTTTTGGCTCCCAGAGTATTCATTTTGGTTCAACTCATCCTTATTGTATGGAAAGGAGAGTGAACTTTATTTAACTTCTTTTAAAGAATCCTGCCATGGATCACTTGGACATTAAGATAAAGTCTAGTTAGGGGAAAATATAATTTATTACTTATTATAACCTCTCTCCATGTGTTTGTGTGTGAGTGTGTGTGTGCGCGCACATGCATGTGTGTGTATGTGTATGTGTGATGCATGTTTGTGCAGGTATACTTAAGCTGGAGCCAGGCCGCACATGTGAAGGTCAGAGGACAACCACTGGTGTTGGTCCATGCCTCCCACCTGGCTGAGCTAGTCTCATTTGCCCCTGCACACACCAAGGGGGCTGGTGGCTGAGCTTCCAGGGATTCTCCTACCTCTGCCTCCAAGCTAGATGCAGGAACCCTAGAGTGAGGTGCTCATTATCTCATTCAGTTGGACAGTACAGGCTAACAGAAATGATCTCCTTATAACAAACACTTGATAAAGCATCTATCTCCTCAGCCAGATTTATTATAATTTTAAGTTTAAAAAAAATCACCTTGAGCCTGCAATTTTGGAAATAATTTAATATGGTTAAAACTAACCAGAAATTTGGAGCTGGTGAGATGGCTCAGGGGTTAAGAGCACTGGCTAAGAGCACTTCCAGAGGACCTGAGTTCAATTCCTGGGATCTACATAGTAACTTATAATCATTTCTAATGGGATCTGATGCCCTCTACTGGCATGCGGGCAGACATGCAGTCAAAGCATTCAGATAGAGATAATACATGAATAAATAAGTCTTTAAAAAACAGAACGAAGAACTAACCAAAAATTTGATGATGCTCTCTGAGAACAAAAAAACTCAGATAAATGTGATATATTTAAAAAGATAAACCAAATATAATAATTCCTAAATTAAAACAAATCCATAGTTGCTTTAAAAATTAAGGTGTGTCTACTGGCTCTTTGAGGGGAAGCAGCTTGTCAGATGTTTTTAGCCTATTAAGCTTTATTGGATCTAGCAGTAGAATAGGACCATAAGGTAAAACTGATGTGGTGGCTCTATGACATTGTACGACTACAAATATTTCTATCGTTTGGATTCTCTTTATGTGTAGCAAAAATTATTTTTAAGGGGCAGGTCAGATTGCTCAGTGGGTAAAGGCACTTGCCGCTAAGTCTAATGACCCGAGTTCAAGCCCCAGAATCCACAAAATAAAAGGAGACAACAGGCAACTGAACATATAGCATATATGATCTGACTACTTGGATCTTCTCTATTCATTATTCTCTTGTTTAAGGAGCCATCTGTGGTAGGGGTATGCAGGTGGATGGACCTGACAAGTTTTAGAGAATTCCATATTTACTTCTTGACAGTTACTTTTAAAGGACTGGAGAGATGGCTCAGCCGTTAAGAGCACTGGCTGCTCTTGCAGAGGGCCTCGGTTGGATTCTCAGTACCCACATGGTGGCTCACAACCATTTGTAACTCCGGTTTCAGGGGGTCTGGTGCCCTCTTCTGGCCTCTTCAGGCACCAGGCAAGCATGCAGTTAAAACATTCATATTCATAAGAATAAAGTTTTGAAATTCTTTTTAGACACCAATTAAAATCTTGTACCCTGGGAAGAAGCCAAATGGTGAGTAGTCCTTGTCAGGGTTAAATGAATGAGCTGAATGAGCTGTGGAGCTGTGGTGAGATCAGACAAAGCACAGCAAAGAGGCGTGGCTCGGGCTGGTGTGATGCTTAGCAACAGCGCATCAAAGCCTGCTTAATTTGAGCGGTACACACCATGGGACATTCGGGCTTTCTAGATGACAGGAAGGCTTGATGCAGTCACTCCACCTCTTGCTACCTGCCATCTTGTCTTATTTCTCTGGTATAGCTTTCCTGCAAAGCAGATCTGTCTAAGAGCAGAGCTTCAGTTACAAAGAGAACTGTGGAAAACTGGGGTGGTTTTGTATTCATGAACTAAACTGCAGAGGGGAAACAAAACTCAAACTATTGTTTGTGTGTCTTAAAGTAGTAACAAAACCATATTTTCATCAGGAATGACTTATCCCTGCTTTTGGCTCCCCATGGAAGAAGCCCTGAGAGCTTCTTTGCTTGGTTTCCTTTTTGTTTGTGTTGTTTTTGTTTTGATTCAACACAGTTTTGTCTGTAAAAAATTGCTTAGTGACATTTTCTTAGTGATAGCCTTTTCTAGTTGCTCCAGAGAAGGATAGTTCAAGGTACTATGCCTTATATTAATTTTAGCCTGTCATTAGGCCTGTTATCAATAGTTTCTAAACTGGCCTTAATTATGCTTCTAAATTTTGTACCACATATTTATGTGAAGCAGTGCTTTCAGACTTGATTACATAATAAAAATATTGATCAACTCTCTGGACAATGTTGAAGACCTTCTAGTTCTTGCACTACCAAATAGTCCACCAAAATATAGTTCTTTATATGAAGTCATGGCTACTGGAGGAGAATCTACAGCCTGCAATTTACTAAACCAGCAGAATCTCTAACGACAATCTATAAACACTTGTCCTTATAACCACAGATAAATGTAGTCTCCACCTCTCATCAAGAACACTTCTCTTTGCAACAGAGGCCATTAGAGAAAACCACAGCCAACCAAAGTAGAAGATTGTGAAGCCCAGACCCAGTGGATGCATCTACAAAACACTACTAGACCAAATGCTCTGGAAACATTGTGGAAGAGGGGTTGGAGAGACTGCAAGAGCCGGGGGGATCAGGGAGTTTACTGTGAGATGGTGTCTCCTGGGAATGTCAGAAGCTACACCCATACATTTCTACCAACATGACTTCCCAAATGTGAACTGATCAAGGATGCCATCAACAGACAGGCCAAAGCCAATGAGCCCTTGAGGCCTCCAGTCTACACAAAGAACTACTTAGGCAACTGAGAGGTGGGAATGGGACAGGTGGTTTTCCCCAGGGAAGAACATTCCAACTGGTTATCAGGTGCCAAATAGTTATCCCTGACAACATATACATAGGTAGCATTGTACAGACCAAACAGACGATACTTAAGAACATAAGTGCATGCAGTACCAATTAGTGAAAAAAAGAGGCCATGAATTTGAAGGAGAGCAAGTGGGTATACAGGAGCTTTTAGAAGGAGGGAAGGGAGAATTGTTGAAATTAAATTATAATCTCAAAACATAAAAATGAAAATAAATGAAATTATGATGTATGTGTAGCAAAAACCCAACTCATTGGATTACTTTAAAAAAGAGAACCGTAAATTTGGAAGAAGTAGGGTTGATCTAGAAGCAGCTAAGGAAGGAGTAGAATTCAGTGTGATCAAAGACATTGTATGAAATTCTCAAATAACTAATACATTTTTGAAAAGAATGAAAAGAAACAAGGATATCCATTTCACGAGTGCATGTCTTAGTTTGCTTCCTGTTGCTGTGGTCAACACCATGATCAGAACAACTTGGGGGAATAAAGGGAATATTTTCATCTTTGCAGGTAATAATCTGTCATGAAGGGAAGCCAAGGCAGGGACCTGGAGACAGGGACTGAAGCAGAAATCATGGAGGCACATTGGCTACTGGCTTCTTTCCTCTGGCTCGCTCAGCTCACCTCCCTAGGAGTGGTACTACCCACAGCAGCTGTACCCTCCCATACCAACCCTTCATGAAGAAAATGTCCCACAGATTTGCCCACAGGATGATCCGATAGAGGCAATTTCTCAGCAGAGGTATGCCAAGTCAAGTGGATAAAACCTAACTATGACAGCAAGCAAATTTATTCTCACCTCTAATAAATGGTAAAATGGCCAGGTGGTGGTGGCACACACCTTTAATCCCAGCACTTGGGAGGCAGAGGTAGGCAGATCTCAGTGAGTTCAAGGCCAGCCTGGTCTACAGAGCAAGTTTCAGGACTGCCAGGACTGTTACACAAACCCTGTCTCAAAAACAAAACAAACAAACAAAAACTGGTAAAAATTATTTATAAAACAAAGAACTATTTTAAAATAAAGTTATGATTCATTATTTATAAATGTGTGACTAGTATGCTGATTTTATATACCTATACACCTGGGGTTGCTTAAAAATTTCTGAGATGAAATGGGATCAAATGTGCAAGAAGTTTAAGAAACCCTGCTGTCGGAGATGTCAGGAGGCCAACTCATGACCAAGTTCTATGGCCAATCTTGTAAACTTAAGTATCCATCAGTGCCAGAGTTTCTTAAAACAGATTTTAAAATCCACATTTTTACAAGAAGTCACATGATATTAAGACATTGTTCCATTATAGTTTATTGCTATGCGATCTGCGAGATGAATTTGGCCTCTGGCCACCGGTTTGCTCACTGTGGTATGAGGTGTGGGGTTAGTTTCTTAAATATGTGTATCATATATGCAAAGCAAAAAGCGATGATGGGGGTACCAAACTTATGTTAAATAATTCTTACAAGAGCCACAGCAGCAGGCATGATCTGCCCATTTTACAAATGTGTACATTAAAGGCCACAGTAAGAAGGAAACCTCCCCTAGTTCCATTATCAAGTCAAGCTGGTACTTCTGATCTTTGAATCTCAAGTTGTCGATGGTTATCTTTGGTCAGCTATCTTCTTAAGTTCATCAGTAAATGTTTAAGGTATCACATAGCAGATTCCATATGGTGTGAGGGATAGCACTAATTGTCAACTTACACAATCTAGAATTACCTGGGAAGAGAGTCTCAACAAGGGACTGTCTACATCAGGTTTTCCCATGGGCATACTTAAGAAAGATTTCTCTTTTCTTCTCTTTTCTTTTCTTCTCTTCTCTCCCCTCCCTTCCATTCTCTCCTCCTCCTCTTCTTTTTCTTTCTTCTCTCTCTCTCTCTCTCTCTCTCTCTCTTCCTCCCTTCCTCCCTCCCTCCCTCCCTTCCTTACTCCCCCTTTCTCTCTTTATTTCCTTTTTCCAAGACAGGGTTTTTCTGTGTAGCCCTGGCTGTCCTGGAACTCAGTCTGTAGACCAGGCTATCCTTAAACTCTGAGTTACACCTACCTCTAGAGTTTTGGGATTGAGGCAGTGCACCACCGTTACCCAACTGACAGATTTTAATTGGGTTCACTGAAGTGAGAAGACCCAACCCACTATGGGCAGTTTCATTCTTTAGCTTTGGGCCTGGACAGTTTACAGAGGAGAGAAAATAAACCTAAAACTTTATTTTTATTTTATTCTTTACTTTATTCTCTCTCTGCTCTTAAATGTGATGACTAACTGCTTGAGTTCCTGACGTGACCTCTTCCCTGTGATGAGCCATGACATGATTGTAAGCCAAATGAACCCTTCTCCCTCGAGTTTCTCTTTTCAGGGTGTGTTATTACAGCAACAGAGTTGAGACTAGGATGTTTGGAGGCTGCACCTTTATTCTGCACCACCATGGTTCAAAAGGTCCCCAGAACAGACACACAGACTTTGAGAACTGTGATTCTGAAATCCAAACAGAGCATATGCTCTTGAAACTCTGAAACTGACACTGACAAGCAGAATTCTCTGGTTGCCTGCAGAGACCTAGGAATTATTTTGTAAGGATACTCTACTCCAAAATGAACATGGAGAGATTTTGAGTGTGGAATTCACGCACAGATTTTAAATATCTTACAATCCAGGCAAAAAGACAAAAAACAAAACAAAAGCTAAGAGCAAAAAATCCAAACCACCACACCACCCGGATGCAGCCAGAGAATGAACAGCTAGACTACCATCCCCACTGTCACTAAGAAAATCTCCACTCTCCTGTCCGGGCAGGTACAGAGCAAAAGCGCACACAGGACAGAGTCCAGGGCAGCAACAGGAGAGGATATGCATGTGAAATCCGGTGACAACTTGGAGTCAAGGTCTAGGTGTGTACACACCTTTCAGGCCAACCAATCAGTGGTGGTGTCAACTGCAGTCTGTCCAATCGTGCTGCTGTGAAACACAGTCTTGATAAGACAGTGACTGGCTACTCCTGACAGGCAGGCAGCCATCAGAGGAAACTGGGGACCCTACCCTGGGATTTGTTAACCTGCATTAAGGCATCACTTCAGGGGCTGGCAGGATCTGATACACATTCAGTCTAATACTGTTTGGCTGCCCACCCCACTGCCTGTTTATAGCTGCTTCTTCAATACTGAAGATGTATCTTGAATAACAGGTGGCTACAACGGAAGCACCTCCCCACCGCTAGTCCCACTTCAAGCTATCATCAAGAGAGCGACAGTAGTGAAAACACCTGCCAAAGGATCAAGGAAGGAGCTAAGGTTCATTCTCAATATTGTATCCTCCCTTGAAGTCCGTAGTCCATGTATCTGTAGAACCTTCCTTCTCACTTCCTACCTAAATTGCTAAGATTTTTACGAGCAGGTCCACTTCCTCCATGCTCATCCTCTCCGTTTCAGGTTTTAGCACCTCTTATCTGGAATTGGAGATGATTCCATTTCCTTTGTCCCTTCGTTCACTTTGTGCCCCTTATATCGTGTTTCTAGATAGCGGCTAGAGTCAGTTTTGAACACATCCACCTCAGGATGTTCTTTTCCCAACCACACTCTGACTAGATGGGACTTAAAAAACAACTTCTCAGTCTGAAGTCTTAATGCTTCCTGTCCTGAAGTTGCCACACACTTCATTTGGCTGGTCCATCACATGCTTCAGTTATCACGTTAGATGCCTCTTCTCTACCAACCTCTAAATCCAGAGACAGCCTCTGCTTGCTTCCTTGAGATTTATTTTCCTTCAGGGATCTTGTCAAAGTCTGTGTTCCTTGATGTGTTAGTATAACACTACTCTATACTTTCCAGTATGCTAAGTTTTAAAACACCAGAGAGGATCGCTGGTTCTTTGCTTTTCTTTTTCTTTCCTTTTCTTTCCTTCCTTTCCTCTCTCTTCTCTTTCCCTCTATCTCTCCCTCCCTCCCTTCCTTCCTTTCTCTTCATCTTTTTTTTTTAAATTATTTTATCCCCAGCTATATACCTGCATCTAGTCTACAGTCAAGTGAGGTGACAGGCAGATGCTCAGGGTGTGGAAAACAACGGAACTTAGCAGCTGCTTTGTACAATGGGTATTTTCACTGTTCAGCCTCTACAGTTCCGGTGAGTCTAAGAATCCATTAGGGAAACATCAAGATGTCATGTAAATTCACTGCGAACAACTCATCACACATGGCATGCAAACTCCCACACAGGGCAATGGGAATCCATTCTCGCTGCTTTCTTTCACCACGGGGCCATCAGAAGCTGCACACGGTCACCACCCACATTATAGCAGAATGATCTAGTCCAGCTGAGCCAGGAATGAGGAAAACGAACGGGCAGCTTCAGTTTATACAGAGGAAGAATCTGCCTGTGGAAATAACTTTGTCAGTCATAAATTTGGCCAAAGTACCCCCGAGAGGATGGGGGACGCCGTATTTTGAAGCCTGTAGGAGCAGGGATAGAGATGCTTCCTAAGCATGCAAGGATACAGGGAATGCAGATAGCTTAAGTACTCATCATGCAGAGAGAATGAAATAAGGAGTCTCAGGCAAAAATCATCAGTCAAGCTCCTAGTACCAGCCTTAATATTCAGTTGCCATCAACTTATGCCTGCTGGGTGTATTCCAGTGATCTTGTGGATTCAAGTGTGGATGAGGGGACTGCAGTCGTGGCTCAGAGGTAATGTGCACCCGTAGCATACATATGCAAGACCCTGAGTTTGATTCTCAGAACAAAAATGTTTTCAAAATAATCTGGGTAGCAACCGTGTCTAAGCAGCTCAGCTACCTGCTTGCACAGCTTCCCACTTCTCCAGAGCTTCCGAACCTTCTAGATCAAGTGGTGCAGGTTTGCCTTGAGAAAACTTTACTGCACGAGTGCCTAGGTCTTTCAAGCATCTTTGGTGTCGGGGAGCGTCATGTGCGGCAGACTTAGAAAGACCCAAGGTCCATTCTCAGTCCTGCCACTTCAGTCACATATGTTCTGGGAGGCTCGGTGTCCTCATCTGTAGAGGGGGTTCAAAACCCTTCCTACTTCATGGGGTGCTGTGGACATTCAAGAAACCAGAGCACGAAGGGCTATGGAGGTAGCTCAGTCGGTAAAGTGTTTGCCAGGCAAGCATGGGGACGTGAGTTCAATCCCCAGAGCCTACATAAACAAAACTGGGCATGCTGCCACAGACTTGTGATGTTGAGTTGGGGCAGCAGAGAGGTGGACCCTTGGAGCCTGCTGGCTATCCAGCCTAACGCACTTCACCAACCGCAGACCAGTAAGAGACCCTGTCTCAAAACCAAGATGGTGACACTCGAGGTTGACCCGTGGCTGCCTTATGCATGCTCTCACAAGTGTCATGTGCAGACACCCACATTAACAATATCACCCCCCACACATACATCTTCTCCCCCACAAGCCAAGAGGGAAACTAAAGCACAGAAAAGATGAGCACAGTGCCTAACCACAGGAGGACCGAGTCCACAGCAGACTTGACAGCAGTGCTAGAGGCAGCTCTATGAGATAATCAGCTTCTTTTGTTCGGGCAGAGACGAGCAGCATAACTGGGCTGCAGCAAAGAGCTCATGCTCCGGGATGGAGAAGGTGCGGATTTCAGGTTGTTTGCTTCTGTTTTCTCCTGGCTTTGTGGGTTGTGGAAGCTGTTAACATTGTTCATGCTTGAACCCTCTCTTTATGTCAAGTCAAAGAGGGAAAGTGCCGTGTGCTAGAGACTTGGTCCCTAGCCTGTGACACTGCGGGGTGGTGGTGATGACGGTGGTGGAGGTGCTGGTGATGGTGGTAATGGTGGTGGTGGAGGTGGTGGTGATGGTGGTGGTGGTAATGGTGGTAGTGATGACGGTGGTGGAGGTGGTGGTGGAGGTGGTGACGGTGGTGGTGGTAAAGGTGGTGATGGTGATGGTGAAAGTGGTGGTGGTGGTGGTGATGTGTATAAAACCTTTAAATGGTGGACCATAGTCAGAGAACGTTAAGTCACTAGGGGTGAAGAATTCTTGGTAGGATTTTCTGACCCCACCCTTCTTCTTCCTCTTTCACTCCTGGCTGCCATTTTTATCCACAAAATGATACCTTGGACACAGCAATAGCAATAGGGCCAACAGAGCACAGCCTGGAACTTTTCAAATCTCCAAGTCAAAACAGTTTTGTGTGTGTGTGTGTGTGTGTGTGTGTGTGTGTGAGCTTCAATTTATTACTTCAGGTATTCTGTAACAGTAACAGAAATTTGAATGACAGCAAACTTTCTGCTCTTATTGTGTAGGTTAAAAAAAAACGGAAAGCAAAATGACTAACAAGAACACGTGGTTATGTGGGTGTTCGTTAAATAGCAAGCGCTGTCACTTACACATTTTGTGGAATAAATCACAGTCCTTTGAGAGCAAACTATCACAGGAAGAGAGCAGACCCAGAGGACTCGGGGAACGTGCACATGCTAACAGTCTTGCACACGTGTTTAGAGAGATGCTGGCTGTGCTTTTTGCCTCTACTGCCCATTCCTGTGTTTTTCTTTCTTTTTCATCTCTGGGGAAGCTACAACCTACGGAGTTATGACTAAACTCCTGCTGATACTCAAGCCAGCATTTTCTCAACTGAGAAGCCTCCTCCTGGGCCAGTGGATGGAGACTGGGAAGAGCTACAACGGATTCGCTGAATGGCAGACACAGCATAGAGTGTCATAGTGAGGATGACCTTTGTCTTCCTGGGCTCTCCCAAGCTGGTGCAGCAGTAGAAAACTGCTCTTTCAATACAGAAACCTCTTGGAGGCACATCAGATTCCTGCCTCCAGTTCCCACAAAGAGAGTTGCTAACTGCCCTTCCTTCCCTGCACTCACAGTGCTCTCCTGTCGGGAAGTGAGGTAAAAGGGAGTCCTCTGAGTTTGCTCACGCCACAAAGAGGCACCAGCCTCAGAATCAAGCTTACTTCAATGACCAGCGTCTCATTCGTGGGTCCTGGCGCAAACAGGCGTTCGGGGCGGTTAAAGGGCCGCTGGTATTCAAACGTGGTCCCTGCAAAGGTGAAGTCACCAGGCCAGTCGATGTTCCAGCCCCCTGTGAGGTAATATTTTTGACTGAGGCTTCGAACAGCAAGATAGCTGGAAGAAAGCTGCAGCTCCTGGACCTCAATGCTTCGGGCCCCAGCTGGGATGGTGACCACAGGATAATATTCTGAATGAAAAGGGAAGGAGATTTCTGAGTTGAACACTGGAGATTGGAGAATGAACTATGGCTAGAAATACCCAGAGGCATGCAATGCCCATTAGTGGGCCTTTGAGACTATTCACCCCGATTTTACAAAGTAAGAAGATCAATAATTTAATTTTCCTGTTTTGAGAATTTAGTGTGTGTACGTGTGTGTGTGTGCGTGTGCACGTGTTTGCATGTCCTTGTGTGCCACAGCATGCATGAGTAAGGGAGGGCAACTTTTGAGAGTCAGATCTCCCCTTCCTCCTTGGATTCTGGGGATGGAACTCAGGTCATCAGGTTGGGTGACAAGTGCTTTTCTCTGCTGAGTCATTCTGTAGTGCACGCAACATGCTTTTGAGGTATAATGCATGGACGAAACCACTCAGCCTAAGAACCTTGCCCTGTGACCAAAGCTATCTCTGGTGCCAGGTGAGCTAGGATTACCTTAGTTCCAGGTGAGCTAGGATTACCTTAGCACTGTCCCCTCATTCAGAGGCAGGACACAGGCACTACCAGCAGCGACAAGGGGAGCAGAAGCAGCTCTTACCATTTGCTTTGTGCTGACTGAGGTACAGGCCTTTGTAGAACTTGCACGTCGAATTATCCCCTTTGCAAACGCCACATGCGTCTGAAACTGCTTTGGAGCCAAGTTCATGATCGCATCCCACGGGCTGTGACGAACAAAAGCCGGGAAGAAACCAAAGATGAGCAAAGTCGGTGGTGAAGACTGACAGGAGGCAGGCAGGTCTGCTAAGGGGAACGCTGGAGCCTTCAAAGTTTTGCTCTGCTGTCCTTTGTAAATAATACTTTATTTATTCCTTGAAAACTTTCATTCATGTGTACAATGTATTTTGATCATCTCTATTCCCACCACCCTCCAGTTCTCCTGGAAGTCCCCCATATATCTCCCTGCTAACTTTATGCCTTCTTTCTGTTTTTATTATTATTGTTTTAATCCACTGATTCCAATGAGTGCTGATTATATGCTCACAGGTGTGGGGTCAACCACTGGGACACTGGGCAATCTACTGGTGGCCAACTTCCCTCCTAAGAAAAGGGACTCTTCCTCTTCAAGCAAATGCAGAGCTGATCAAATCGCACAACTGATCAAAGGCTTAGACTCCACCTCTGTGAAGCTAGAATAAAGAGTCATGGGCTATTACCAGATAGGTCAACTGTATGAATGAAGCATAAAAATGCTGAGTAGTATACACTCAGGCTCCTTACATGCACATATATGTATGCATACACATATACATATATACACGTATACACACACAAACATGCACAGGCATGTATACAGCGGTATATTATTTGTGTTTTATTAAAGAAAGCTTGCCTGAAGATCAGAGGGCAAAGCAGCCACACTAGTCAGCCACACAGGCCATGGAGTGGTGGCACACACCTTTAATCCCAGAACTCAGGAGACAGAGGCAGATGGATCTCTGTGAGTTCAAGGCTACCCTGGGCTATACAAGGTCAATCTAGAAACAGATCCAGGTGCTGTGGTTCACACGTTTAATCCCAGCACTAGGAAGGTAAAGACAGCAGCAATAGGGCTGGGTGGAGAGGGGAACCCAAAGGGAGAAAGGACAGGAACTCTCTGGAGTATGGTGTCTGAGACGGCTGGAGAACATTGCGGGATGGCCTTGTTTGTCTGAGTCTTGGCAGAGCTAAGATCTCTCTAGTGGTTGGCTGCTTTGCTTTTCTGATCTTCAGCTTGAATCCCAGTATCTCTCTCTGGGTTTTTATTATTGGTGCTACACATGCACCTACACATGTGCACACATATTCACAAACACACTCACACACACACACAAAGTAGCCATATGCATACAAATAAGCACAGGCACACATGTACACACACACACACATGCACACATAGCACACGTAAACACCACACACACACACACACACACACACAGAGGAAAAGAATGAAGCGTTCATTGTAAAGTTTAAATGCAAGGGAAAGAGAGTCAGGGAAGAGGACAGCTCTGCTCGCGTGCATCTCTGGAGGCTCTAATGTGTGCTGGATGCACTGAGTTGGGTGGTTCTGAGCATCAGCATCCATCTCTGTTTTTGCAGTGATGCAAACGTGGCTGCTGCCGCACACCATTTCCTACTCTGGGAAGCAGCCGAAACAGAAAATGAAGGAGTCATTTGAAAGAGGACTCAGAGATGCACGTCTCAGCTGGACACTTTGTCCATCATCCCAAAGTGTGTTATAGGGACTCTCTCAAACATCCTCACAGGACACGAGGAGACAAGGCCTGACTGCACACCCAGGGGGTGGAAATGTCCTCTTACTTCACAAATCCCATCGATGCAGACATCGTTTCTGTGGGGGGAGCAGGGGGTCCCATCTTTCACCTTGCCGGACATGGCGAAAAAAAACTCGAAGTTTTCAGCCTTGCAGTAGAGTTTGCATCGATCTTCCTCTAGGGGCAGAGAGATAAGAGGAGGACTTGGTCAAGACTGGCTGGTGGGCAAAGCAGCATGGCCACCAGACAGAGCAATTAAGTCAACTCGGAAGACTATTGTGGGAAAAGACAACTTTCTGTAGAATCTGTTCATAAGCGTGCCTGTGTGCGCACAGAAGACCGCATGTAGGTGTCTTTCAAAAGAAAAATGTCATTTGGAAGCCTATAAAAAGCCAATTTGCGGTGCACGACGCCCATCTGCACTCTATGCGCCACCATACAGTTCGTGAACCCGGCAAGGGGCTGGAGACTGAAACACACAAAGACTCACAGAGACACGGGTCATCCTTGATGCCAAAATACCCCAAGAATGCCCCCTTTAGTGGGCAGCTTATATAGGGATAGCCATGCCCCAGCTAAATGCACCAGAAACCACTCCCCTGCCGTCAGGAACTCCTGAGGGTCTCGTGCTCAGAGCAGCTGTAGGCACTCAGATCAGAGGAAAACAAGTTGTTTACAAAAAATTCAGGATCTGGAGGTTCACAGCTCCCAATACCAATTAAATACTGATACCGAAGAAATGTGGGCTGTGTTTTGTTTTCTTTGAGAGTCTCTCACTGTGCCACCCTAGCTGGCATAGAACTGACTAGGTAGACTTGGCTGACTTTAAATTCACGGGCATTAACCTGCCTCTGCTTCCCAGGTACTGAGATGAAGGGCGTGTGCACCATGCTTGTCTTGCCACTTAACAATTTTTTATTCCTAATCTTTAGTAATCATCACCACGCACAGGATTGCTGGGTTGAGCAGTCGGCTCCTGTACTGTAAGAATTACAGACTTTGTGGTCTCTGAAGTTACTGAATAACAGTAGGTACATGAAACAATAGCCTTGTGTTCTAATAAAACTCTAATTTTTACCAACAGGCCAGGTTATAATCTGATATTTTGGTTTGGGACTGGATCCCCATAGACATTTATACAGCCTGTGAAAAGATAAAGACGGATGCACTTCAAAATCAAAAGCATGCAGAAAACTATGTTTATAAGAAAACGTCAGATTAAATATCACAAATACAAAGGGTAAATTAGCTAATTCTAAAGGCTGAAAGGGTACTTTGTGTCAGTTATTAATCTCCTGAGAAATTTATAGTATCATAGAAAAAAATTAAAAAGTGTAGTTCAAGGGCTTTTGTTATCTGGAAGGAGTAAGCAAGCCAATTCCTTCGATAGAGACAGCTGTCCTTGGCCAGCAACTCCAGATGACGTCTTTCACATGGGACTTTCCGTAGGCGACACTGAGCGATAGCCCTAACAACAGTTTCACATAGCTGTGTAAACAGTTCATAAACAGTCCTGCTCCACGAAACCTTCACCAGAAGGCAAAACTGAAACTTAACCGTGAGAGAAAATATATTACTGTGGTCAAAATATGTAGATGTGTGGGTGGATAAAATGTGTTTCTCTCAACTACAATGTTTTCAATTGTTCAAATAACAACTTTATTTAATATCGTCTAATTTTTTATAAATGAGATTAAGGAGTTGGATGGTGTATGTGCATGTGTGTGTATGTGTGTTTCCTCTTCTTTACCAATCCCAGAAATTTAAAAGTTCTAATAAAAGCTTTTATTTTTTTTCTTTTTTTGGGTCCAGTACATTTTTCCAGGCATGACCTTGACCTTTAATAACAGAATAAAAAAGATAAAAGAGAAGTCTGTCATTTAAGGGGAAAAGATTTTCATTAAGATACAGCCTTGCCCTGTTCTTTTACTTTGTCTTGAGACCATCTTACTACCCAGCCCAAGCTGCTTCCAATCCCTGCCCTTTGTGTTGCTACTCTGTAGCATGCAATTGATACAACCTAGAGTCACTTGGAGGAAGGAAACCTCAACCGAAGATAATTGTCTGTCAGTCCAGTTCCAATGGGTCCATAGACATACAGGTAGGTAAAATATTTATACACATGATAAAAATAAACAAAAATTTAAAAGTAGACTCGTGATAAGACTAAAGCAGGACAAAGGTTTTAGGGACTAGAAATGACAAAAGAATGTATTGGCTAGGGCTCTCTAAGGCTGAGATCCTAGGACGTTCTGAGATTTTACATAGGTGTGTGCTGTGAAATATTGGTTTAAGATGTGTTACATTTACTTATGCTGTGGAACATTTGTTTAATGATGCAAAGATGTATTGCATGCTTTTATGCTGCATTTGTTTAACTCTGTGAAGCTGTGTTACTTTGCCTCTTTAAAACATCTGATTGGTCTAATAAAGAGATGGACAGCCAATAGCTAGGCAGAAGAAAGGAGAGGTGGGGCCGGCAGGCAGAGGAAATAAATAGAAGGAAAAATCTTGGAGGAGAAGATAAAGAAGTGAGAAAAGGGGAGAGGACAGCAGGGGTCGTTCACCCAGCTACACAATAAGCCAGGGAGTAAGAAGTAAAGAAAGGTATATAAAATAGAGATAGATAAAAGCCCAGAGGCCAAAGCTAGATGGGATAATTTAAGAAAAATATGGCTAGAAATAAGACAAGCTAAGGCTGGGCACTCATAAGAAACAATAAGTCTTTGTGTATTTATTTTGGAGCTGGGTGGTGGGCCCCCAGAGAGTAAAATGAGTAAAAAACCAACAACAGATGTATTCTTTGAAGTAAATTTAAAACACCTTGATTTCAATGTATTAAAACTTTTTTAAAAAAAATAATAATAAACAACCACAGTTCTCCTACTATTTTCTCCTGAGACACAGTCTTCAAAGTGCTCACATTTGCCTGTGCTTTTGACAGACAGTCCTGGATGCAGAGTCAGCACTTCTGAAACATACAGGCGGGTATTGTTGAAAGCCACGCATACTACCTGCTCTTAACATCAGGTGGGGTTGGCCACTATAGTTCTCCCATTACAAAAGCTCTCCTGATGGCAACTGACAGCACGGGTTCATTTTTAGAATAGCCCATCAGTTGTCAAAAACATCACACTTGTCTCCTTCTACACGTATGCAGCTAAGAGCTATACAGATCCTTCCCCAAGAAAGTGATAAGCCAGGACAGCATCAAAATCGCAAGACACAGCTGGACTAGTGACAGATTATGCAGCATGGGCAATAGAATGCATACTAACTTTTCCATGTCAACTAAAGCAAATGTTTTGTTATTTAGCCAAGAGAAAAACAAGTTAATTTAAAAAGCCCAATGCAGCTAGATAGTCCGGTGTGGAACACATAGTAAATTCCAAGTTATTTTGAGCTAAAGAATGATGCATTGTCTCAAAATACCATGCTCTTGTTTCCCTTTATAGTTATTGTTTAAAAAGTTAAATGCAAGCTATAACTTTGTTAAAAATAAATATGACCAGCCCGGTATAATTTTTTGCTCTCTTGTTCTCTCTCTCTCTCTCTCTCTCTCTCTCTCTCTCTCTCGTTCTCTCTCTCCCCATATATCCTTATTACAAAAAAAAAATTCCTGTACTTGCAATCATTTGACATGTCCCTTCCTCAATACGCTGTCTCTGTGGGACATATATAGTTTCACAAGTTTTCAGACAACTCAAACCACTTTCAATTAACATCCCTAGAAAACGAAAATCACCAAGCTGTCAACGGTACATTTAGAAATATAAGTCCATTCCAAACACACAGATCTGTTCACTCACAGACGAAAAGGTGTCTTCTGGGAAGGAAAAAAAGACTGCAAAAATAAACAGCACCTAGGAAAGTTGATGAAACACTGAGCCAGGACAGGTCTGGGGAATAGAAAATAAAATGGAAACTGTTTAACACGGGCAGAGATCTCTTTCTGTGCTGTGAATTTACATATTATCTACAGAGAGACACCAGAGTGTCACAGTGACTGAGTTACCTTCGACTTTGGTATAGGGCCGCCACCGGTACAACCATCCCCGGAAGGGCTTGTTGTTATATTCTGCACACTGCTGGGCGCGGAAGTCCAAGCTGTTTTCATTACAAGGGTTAATGTTGCACAGTTTGTAGATACGGCTGGATCCTGGACAGAACTTGCCACCATACTGAGGCCTGAAAACAGAATTGAGGAATTTTAGTAACAAACATCCCACTTGCAGCCACATATAATAATGCCAGAAGGGACAACTGAGGGGAGTATCATTGTACTATGGGCGATTGTACCTAGTTATCGCATGATTGGAAATACGTGCCCTGCAATTTGCCTAGTCCCTTCTTGCTCCTGTGCAGACATAATTAATCAACCACAGAGCTCTTTTTGTTTTCACAGAAACTTAATATAGCTTCAAAATTGCAATATCATATTCATTATACTTTCAGGCAGCTGCTGCTTCGCCTAATTGTAAGTGGCAAATAAAATTAAACTCATTTGCCATCTCTGATCTAATTTTTATATTCTAGAACTTTCCTTAACAACCGATGACAAAAATACTCCTGATACTTCGCGTGTCAGGGATTCCGTGAACACAGTAAGATGTTCTCTGCAACAAGTATGTTGCAGATGCACAGCGTCTGCAAGGGTACCAAAAGCTGCAAATGCAGATCTCCAGGCTCCCTACCACTCTCTCATTATATCCTAACCATCTTCCCGCCCTTCCCATGCACCTGCTACCCTGGAGATCATGGCATGTGGAAAAAAGAGTGGAAGAACCATGTTCTCCAGGCCAGGACTGTCAGCACTGGAGCTAGCGCTATGGCTATTTTTCTATACTGGGTGGATGGGGATTCCAATTGACCCCACACTCTGAGGGGAGACACTGCCACGTTTTCACCAGCATGACTGCCTTTTAACTTTGGTAACTGGCAGCCTTCCTGGCAAGTGCAAAGAGAAGTGGGGACTAATTCCAGGAGCTGAGAATCTCATGAGAATGTAAATCATTGTCATCTCAATAGCAAGCTCTTGAGACATCTGAGTGGGCAAATTCAGATTTACAAAAGCCAGGAAGAAAAATGAAGAAAAAGGGCAACTGCATTGAAAATTAGTACCCTTCACCCAGGGTACCCTGTACCCAACACTCACCAGTACCCAGCCGAGCCTGCACCCAACACTCATCAGTACCCAGCTGAGCCTGTACCCAACACTAACCAGTACCCAGCCAGGCCTGCACCCAACACTCACCAGTACCCAGCCTAGCCTGCACCCAATACTAACCAGTACCCAGCCTAGCCTGCACCAACACTCACCAGTACCCAGCCGAGCCTGCACCCAACACTAGCCAGTACCCAGCCTAGCCTGCACCCAACACTCACCAGTACCCTGCTGAGCCTGACCCAACACTAACCAGTACCCAGGCTAGCCTGCAACCAGAACTAAACTGTACCCAGCCTAACCTGCATCCAACACTAACCAGTACCCAGCCTAACTTGCATCCAACACTCACCATTACCCAGCCTAGCCTGTACCCAACATTCACCAGTACCCAGTCTACCCTGCACCAAACACTAACCAGTACCCAGCCTACCTTGCACCCATACTAACTACTTACGGAACCTACACTATACCAACACTAACCAGTACCCAGCCTACCCTGCACCAACACTAACCACTCACCCAGCATACTTTCCAAAAAGCATTTTCCTTGCTCTCCCTCCTCATAGACTTCTCCAGAGCTAAAACCCAACTGTGGACCACTTCCTATAAAATCTGATACCAACAGGTCACCTGAAAGGGGACTCAAGGTTAATATGTTGATGTGATTAAAATTCTTTGTCCCTGTGAGAGGCCCAGGCTTGTCATAGAATACTGCTGCTTGTCATAGAATACAGCATCTTCTAGAAAGCCTTCCTAAGATTCCATGGATGAACTCCACAGACACAAGAAGGTTGCATGGCCAGAATGAGAACTTTCTGCCTTTTCCAAACATTCTGGAGCGGATGGCTAAACATGCAGTGGGGTGGCACTCAATCAGATCCCGTAGGACTTCGCAAATGACCGTTTATAAGGCATTTAGTAGACCTTAAGTTGTGTTCTCATGGCCCCAATACTCCACAAGGCATATTACGGCAAATCCTCAGCTCACGGCTTTCACTCTGAGATTTTAAACAACGGCTGAATGTGGACTGCCTGTTATTAGTCAGCTTAAGAACCATCACAGGGTGTGACTTGTCCAAACTACACAGCTGCAGCTTGGAAAAGGCCTCCAAACTCACGGGTCTTTCCACTCCAGACGGATGAAGGGAAGAAAGCACAGGCGAGGCACAGACCGCACGTCAGTGAAGGTTACACAGCTCAGGGGGACAGTGGAGCTGAACCTCAGATCTTTGGACTCTGGCCCAGACTCTCTTCCTTGTCACCTAGGACTGCATTTATCCGAGCAAGACAGGCATTGTTGAACCCCACGGGGACCGAGAGAAAGATCCAGTGAGCAAAGTGGCCCGAGAGCCTGCCTTTGACGGCGAGGCACATGGGCATTTAGTGTCATATGCTGGTTTAATGTCCTTGACTTTATAGATGAGTTAAGCATTTTAAATAGTTCATACTCTCAAATTACAAGCCACGCTATGCTCTCTCTGATCAGAATGCTCAGATTTCACTTTTCTTCGTTATGGGCTAAAGTCAGAGTGGTCAGAGTCACGGCTGCCAATAATTTCAGATTTCCTAGCAAATGTTCCAACTCAAGAACATTTTCCCGCAGCCTTTAATTCTCTCTGAGACTGAGTTGCAAAAGGTAGTCCCAGCTGAGTGCAAACTCAGAATCTTCCTGCCTGTGCCTTCTGAATGGCGGACTGCTGCACGGCCACACCTGGATTTCTCTGGTCTTAAGCATGAACGTTTCGATAAGCAAATAGAAAACCTTCCCATAACATCCTGCAGAGTGGCCCGAGCTCTACGATTAGAAACAGGAAGAGAGGCAGAGAGCGAAGTCTCGGCACATGCTCTTGCGTTATAAAGTTGTAGCAGTACCAGAGAGTGCCACAAGAGCCCGGATTGGAGTCTAACACAGGTTTATTTCTTTGGGGCTAAACTCACAGTAAGGGTAGCGATCGCAGTCCTCTGCGCGCGCTGGGAACTGGAACCAAATTTAGCAGAAAAAAAAAGGGCTGTGTGCGCTTTTCGTTTGCACTTTTAGTACATGAGACCACACCCAAAGTGGGCTGACAGCTTAAAGGCTATTGGCTAAAGGAGTTCCCACAACCTAGAGTAAAGCTGTATTTGTTTTTTCATCAGTCAACCTGACCACAGATGCTTATAGTATTAGTTGGTTATATGTCTATTAGACTTACCTTAGAAATGCTGTTAAGTACATATGGGCACACATGTACACAGCAAGATTCTTTACATTCTCTCATGCATGAGCTCATATATTATCTGTCTGTCTGCTCCCCTCTCTACCTTCCTCAGACAGGGTCTCATATATCTCATTCTAACCTCAAACTTGCTACACAGTCATGAATGAACCTGAAGTACAGGTCTTTTTGAATCTATCTCCTGAATAATCCAATTCCAGATAGTCCAAGCCTGGCTTATGCAGTACTGGGAACTGAGCACAGATATTCTCATACATACCAAGCAAGCATTGATGTAGGATTCCCTCTGTGTGGTGTGAATACCATTGGTTAATAAAAAAAAAAAAAGCCAATGTTAACAGAACATAGCCAGGCTGGAAGAGATGTATAGAGAGAGAGTAGACAGAGTCAGAGAGATCCCATGTAGCCACAGAAGGAGAAAGCCACCTGTGCGAGCCTGCTGGAATATTTCTGATAGGCCATGACCTCATGGTGATGCACAGATTAATAGATATGGGTTGATTTAGGATGTAAGTATGCATAAACTAATAGACCAAGCAGCGTTTTAATTAATACAGTTTCTGTGTGATTATTTCGGTCTGGGTGGTCAGGAAACAAACAAGCAGCCTCTGCCAATTAAGCATTCTACCAACTGATCTACATCCACAGACTCTTTTAGTAAGAACACATAGTTTAGCTGGGCAGTGGTGGTGCACGCCTTTAATCCCCGCACTGGGGAGGCAGAAGGAGGCGGATCTCTGTGAGTTCGAGGCCAGCCTGGTCTACAAGAGCTAGTTCCAGGACAGCTAGGACTGTAACACAGAGAATCCCTGTCTTGAAAAACAGTAACCATCACAACAAAAAAGAACACATTGTGTGTGTGTGTGTGTGTGTGTGTGTGTGATATGTGTTTTCCAAAGAAATTGGTGTGCTATTTACAGGACCCCACTGATTTTGAAAATTAAGCCTGAAAATTATTGGTTAGAAAAATGGGTCCCAGAGTCAGTTCAATGATTGTTGTAAAATCCCAGCTTCCCCACAGACTCCAGGGGCTGGGTGGCACTAGACTGAGTGCTCTATAATTCTTTGCTGGAAAGACTTGTGTTTTAGGAATGTTCTAGAATATCTCAGGATGTCACTGTTAATTTTTTAAATAGAACTTAAATGAATATACTGAGGCTGTATTACAATATGATAATTTGGTAGATACGGAACCAGGAGAAATGTCGAAGGGTGAATCTGCCATTGTCAGTGTGGTACCCAAGTGGTGCTGATGCTGCAAGTGGAATCCCTTTCCTTCCTCAGTTGCCCATCTGTGAAGAAGTGGGATGGCATGCATTTGGAAATGATGGGATGGTTTTAATGTTTCTGTGAGAAAATGCCTGAAGAAGTATTGTAAGAGGCTCTTCAGTGTAGTGGAACGGCACAGAAAACAGGGTGTAGAAGAAATATGAGCACCTGCTACAGACAGGAGAAGCAGTCACACACGCTTGATGTTGGTCTCTGTGGAATCAGAGAACCTTTAACCCCTTGAAGGCTAAACATGCTGGTAAGTCTACAAATCACCTTGCATACCTCATTCTTTTATGAAACAAAACACATCCTTGGGAGAAGCTCAGAGGATGAAATGGGAACCTTACACTGCTTCTCCCGTGAGAAAATGAAAACGGTTAAGCTGAGAGCTACAAACAGAACCAAATGGCAGAACTTAGTTGGAAGAAAAAATCAATAACTTGACATTGAAAGGGTGAAGGGAAACAGCTTTGCTCCAACAAATAGAATTAGGGGCTGGATAGAACAATTAATTCAACCATTTTGGGATTAACTGACCATCTCTCGTTTTACTTGTGGCTTCACCCTGAAGTAGAGGAGACAGTATTCCAATTATCTTTGATCTTGTGTAACATTGCAGAACTCCACTGAGGAGAAAGAGGTTAGTGATTAATTCCTCATTAGGGATTTCTAAAACCAAGACATGCCATTTCCCCCAAGCAGTTCTCTATCATAAGGTGAGCTCTCAATCCCATAGGCATGAGAAAGATTTTAACTGAAATTTTGGAGGTGTCTTTCCTGCACACCACTGGCAGAGCTATTAAGTAAGGGGATTTCTTTCTTTCTCAGGAAAATATTGGGATAAAGTGTAGCCATGCATCACAACAAGACCCAGGAAATATGTTGCAGAACATAAAGTATCAATTTTGAAGAGCGCTGTAGAGACACTGGCTACAGTGAGGTATCAGAAGGATGGTTTTTATAATCTGGTATAAATCATGAATGGATGCCAAGCCTTCCTCCAGTTAGACTCAGGTACTGAGTCTGAGGAGTCCCAGAGAGATGTACATTTTGCTCCTCTTAGGACATGTGGCAATGCCTGAAGACATTTTTCTTTGCTACAATGTGGGGAATAAAGAGATAGGAAGTAATCCCATTAGCAACAAGTGGGAAGATGTCATGGATGCTGATGCTGCAATGTAAAAAAAGAAGTCCTGGGGCTGGGGAGATGCAGATCACTTAAGAATACTCTGCTCTTGCTGAGGACCAGAGGAGCTCCACACCCAACAGTCATATCCGGCAGCCCACAACCTCCTGGGATCAGGTGCCCTCTTTGGGTCTCTGCAAAGACATGCAGGAGCATACACACACACACACACACACACACACACACACACGATACATAAAATAATAAAATAATTCTTAAGAGATAAAGTCACAGGAACTTTGCAGCCTTCTATGTCAATAAATGTATCTGAAAAGCTCTGGGTACCTGGAACTACAGCTATTACTATAGGTGTGTAATCATAGCTACATGCGAGGCTGAGGGAGCAGGATCGCAAGTTCAAGGCCAGCCTGGGGTAGATAAAGAGCCCAAGATCAGCCAGGATTTTGTCTCTAAATAAAAAGTTTAAAGAGGCCTGCCAAGGGAGCTAGCTCAGAGTACTTCATCACCGTGTGCGAGGCCCCAGACTCAATCCTCAGGGAGGGAGGAGGAGAGAAGGGTGGCTGACTCCAGAGCAGCCTAAGATATCCCAAGAAGTACCTGACATACACCATCTAATTATCCCCAACCTGCCCCTTGTATTTTGGCAAAAAGAAATCATATAAGCGCCATATAAGGCGCTTAGACTGCTGAGTCAGATGAGGTACCATTTTCTCTTCTAAAAGTTTCCTTTTTACTCCGATTTCATTATGTGTTGGTTCTCAGTTCACCACAGGTCCCTGCAGTATTTATGGAATGCTGGACCCTCTTGCAGAGCACTTTACAGTCCTCAGCTTGGCTGGTGCCATCTCGACCCCATGTTCACACACGAGGACTCTGGGGAAAGGGAGAGCCGGTTGCTGGTGGCTTCACGGCTGGCAGTGCAGGATTAGGGCAGGGCTGGGGTCTTGGGTTCCACAGCTTATGTTCATAACCTCAGTGGGCTGCCATCCCCCAAAGGGGTGGTAAAATTAACCCTATTCAGGGTCTCGTCACACTCTTCCTATTCTGTCACACTTTCTATGGCCACAGGTAGTGTCATGACCCTGCAGCTACCACTTCCTCTATAGGTCCGTAGGGTGATGCTGGGCGACCCCGTCCTCCTGGAGAGGTTGGCATGAGGACTGTGGGAGCATGTAGCCCTCAGAATGCTCTGCTGTGTGTCTATTAGATGTTACTTATCTCCCAGATCACTTGGGGCCCGGCTGTCTGTCCGTGTCTGTCTCTGTCTCTCTCAGTATAAGATCTCACCATGAAGCCCAGATTAGCCTTAATCTTTCTGACTCACGCCAAGTACTGAAATTACAGGTGTATGCCACCGCTCCAGGCACTGAGGAATTTCACAGACACGATTCTTAATTCCTCAAAGTCTTCTGAGACAGCACTAATATCTCATTTTGTACAGAAACAAAAGCTTAGAGCTCACGTGACTTTTCCAAAGTCACGCATTTAGAAAGGGCAGGTGAGCTCTCTGGGTCTCACAGCGCCTCGGACCTTTCTACCAGGACAAAGAGGAAGCATTCACCTCACGTCTCAATTACAATCTTCTGAAGTTACTTAAATGCCCTTGTACTTTCCCAGACTCAGGCTCTTTAATGACGGGATTGCAGAGTCCCTAAAGAAGACCACAAGCCAGCTTCCACATGTGACTGTATGCTTTCAGTCCTCACTTCGGATTTCTGTTTTGTTTTTAAAGAAAACTAAAATTAGTCATCAATGCATAGCAATTGCTCACGTCAAAATATAGGTTTTGATTTCAGGTATCTTTTGAGAAGTCAGACGTGTCTATCAACAGGGATCGAAGCCTATTCCTACAAGGGAAAAAAAAAATCATTGCACATTCTCAGTTCATCTGTTGGAGACACACATTCTGATCCCCAAGCTGCTCAGCTGAACAGCTCGAGTATAGAACTGCAGAGCCTTGCTCCGGTTAAGACAAAAGTTCAGGAGACGACTGGGGTCTCGGATCAACATATGGACACACAGAGTGGCTCTTCTGCTGTGTTCTCAATTCTACCCACATGCTTCTGCCTGCCCTACTTCCCAGCACATACAGCCTTCCTATGTAATCAGGAAAACCTTGGCTGGTTGCTTTTAACTGGAAGAAAGGAAATGCCACTGAAAGGCCCGTTCCTCCTGGAGCCTTACTTGGGATTACTACAGTGTCTTTCCTGGTACTTCACTCCTCCACCGCAAGTGCGCGAGCATTCTGACCACTTCGACCAAGCAGACCACTGGCCATGGATGGGCCGGGGCCCGAGCTCTCCAAGCTTTACACACTGGCCTTGTCGACACCACTGCAGAAAGAACATGCAACATGGTTTCCATCAGAGACCACCGAGAAAGTTCAGGGAGACGCAAATATCTGTCCAGTAAAAAAGGGGGTCTGGGAAGGCAGGAGGGACACTGTGTGACACGGACATGGCTCTTGTTTGCTGTGTTTTATGGCTGTGTGGCTGCTGCCTGGATTTTTCAAGTCTGCCTCAAAAAGAAGTGGCATTCCCCATGTTCAGGCTGAGAAGCACACGCTGTGTGAGCTGTCTATGTAGGGAAAACAGACAGACAAGAGTCTATACAAAGGCCAAAGTAGTCAGACAGAATTAAAGGAGGCCTCTTTGTTGCATGAGACAATGCTATTTATGAAACAGTTCTAATGCATTCAAGAATTGATCATTGCAATGATGTCACTATCAAAGCAGATGCGAGATATAGCTAACTGTGCACGTGATTTGCCTCATTCAACCATCAGATAGTAATCTCATATGAAATTAGTAACTTTCTGTCCAAACAAATTACATTCATAGAAGGTGCCCGTTTCCGATGACTGATGATCTTCAGTGTCTCGGATGGATTTGTTCTGAATCCTTCATTTGACTGTGACCCGCACAAGGTGGGCTAAGGATTGTTTTCTCTGCTACCCTCCCATGTTAGTTCTTCTTTTGCAGTAAATTTAGGGTTTGCTATCCCCCACCCCCATTTCTTCTCCTTCCCTAGGAGTTGAGTTCATCTCTGGAAGTATTGCTTTTTTTTTTTCTTGTGTTTTCACTTTGAGCAAGTCCTGCAAGACTTAGTAGAACCGCACACTGAAAACTTCTGCACTTTGATCCAAAGGGCTGGGCTATAGGGGACACCAGGTTTTGTTGAGAGTGGTGTTCTGTTACAGAATTACAGGGAGGCTGTCTGACTTATGGCTCTCCACCATTCCCCTAACTCCCGTCATACATTTGGCTGTGCGACTGCTCACTGTGTGGCTTTGTTGAAAGTGAGCTTTTTCTTGGTTATATTTCTTCTTCAAATTCTTGCCACAAGCAGATTGATCCCTTTTAAAGCTTTTCTTTTGCTTGGGTTAATTGCCATTTCAGAGTTTGAAATTACATAACGCTGTGGAGAACCAATCAGTCATCCGAGGGCTCTTGCTACTGTCACCACGCATCTTTCCCACCAGGAATCAAGAGTCCTCTACTGGGTTGACACTGGACAAAAAGCAATAGACCATGGTCCCACTAGCAATAGCCCACAGTCCCACTAACACCAGGAGCCAACAGCAAACCAAGTTGCTCTGATGACTGGGAACAGTGGGAAGACCTTTCTCACCAGGTCTTCTAGAGCCCTTTTAAGCATTCAGGAATTGAAGGTTACTTTGCCTATGAGAACTTAGTAGGAACACTCTGGCTTGCTCGGTCTTCTAGGGACACAAATACAACACACACATAGAAGAATCTAGATTTCACAGCTACATGGGGCTCATTTTGCTTCTTATATACAAACAAATTACTGACTGATGTGCCTTAATTTTAATCCAATTTCTTTGTTGGAAATGCATTTCTTTATGTCTGTTTCAATTGTTGAATGAACATCTGGGCTGCCATGATCTCGGTATTCATTCTGGTTCTAGGTCAGACTGCTGACAGGCTATCTTCCTCTGCCTTTGCAATCTGTGTAACAAATGGGAATTTACAGAAATCTGCACACAGGTACAAGTAACACAATGTATATATAAAATTCTGTGTATATAATGAAAATAGATATACATATAATCTTATCTATCACACATATTCCTAGTGTTTCTCAAATATTCAATATGACTGACTAGCTGTGACCTGCACTGTACATTTTAAAACATGTTATTTACATTATTAGGCAAGATCTTACTACCTGACAGAGGCTGTCATGGAACTTGTTGTGTAAGCTAGGCTGACCTCAAACTCATGGCATGCCTCCTGTCTCAGTCTTTTGAATCCTGAGATTACAGAATGAGCCCCAGGACCCTGCCCCAAAACTTTTTAATTCAGCGTGTGACAGTATAGACCTAGCTCTTCCTTGCGCACACATCTTGAGACAGAAGGACTCAGCTTTCAACCATTTTGGTGCCATGTGTCTGCACTCTGCCTCTATCTCCGTAGTCTCTCAGGTCTCTTCAATGCCAGATCCAGGGTCCACTTGGTATATACTCTCGTTACCATTCATTTGACATGAATATTGGATCGCAATCAATGCTGTCTCCTTTGGGTGACAGCAGTTAGTGTCTCAAGAGGAACGTTTGAAGAACAGTAAAAGCTGGCAGCTTCTGCTATGGGTTCTTGGAAGAACAGGACTGAGTTTTCAGTTTGTCTCATCTTGGTATCTTCAGAGAGACTCATCCTGATACTGGTACTCAGTAGTCACCAAGAAACTGAAATCACTTCAAATGACCAGTTCTTCTTTCCAGATTACGAGAGTTTTGAGAAAACAAATGACCAAGATCAACAAACTTGTGCCATCTCATTATATTTTGATGCCTAGTATGGGTTTTCCAATGGACTTGCTAACTATACTTCATTTACTGCTATGCCAAGGGTGTCTTTCCTGCCAGACCCTCTTAGGAAAAGGAAAGACAACAGAAATGAATGTGAACATCTGTATGGACAGTCATTTCTGTTACTAATGGGAACACCTGCCCTCTGGGGCTCTTTCACAGAACATGAAGTTTAGCCCACAAGTGGAATGCAGTGAAGCCCATCAGGTCAACGACATAGAGATACTGAAGACCCAAGGCCCCATCTATAAAAGAGAAACACAAATAAAATATCTATATAAACAAATGAATGAACTGGTCTATGTTGCAATTCTGTTTTATAATCTTTGTTTGGTAATGCTGGTTACTTTAAAGAAAAACCAGAAAAAAAATGCAGCCAAGGAAAATGTGCCCTTCTAAAGTAACTGCTCTGTGACCTTTGCACCATTCTAGAGTTACAGGCTAACAAGTGCACAGTTACCATACTCAAGCCACAAGTGGTTCCTTCTGCTGCCGGCGTGAACTTGGTCTCACATCGGTGGCCCACGCGGTGACACCAGAGTGATTTACAGATATCCTGAAAAGAGGGGAAAAAAAAGGGAGGATGAGACTGGCAATACACAAAAACATGCTGACAGTCAAAGCTTGAGGGGTACGGCACTTTATTTTGGGACAGATGCAATCAGACACATTCCTCAAAGCACAGGCAAGTCACGCTGGTGGCAGTAAAGCAATTTCTTGTAGTAAGGAGATAAACAGGAAGAGAGTCTGTGGAGTCTGCATGCTCATATGTATTTAGTGAAGGGTGGGTAGCATTAATTAATATCCAGATCACTGACAGTTTAGACCCAAGTGGTAGGTGTATGTGCGTGTGTGCGTGTGTGTGTGCGTGCATGCGTGTGTGCATGCGTGCATATGTGTGTGTGCGTGCATGTGTGTGTGCGTGCATGCGTGTGTGTGTGTACGTGCATGCGTGTGTGTGCGTGCGTGCGTGCATGTGTGTGTGTGTGCGCGCGTGCACTCAAGAGATCTGTTTTCTGATTATAGTGACAATACCCTGGGTGTCAGGACAGATCAAGAGAGGAATAAAGCAGATGTGACCAGTCCATGTCCCTAGCATGTTTTAGAACCCCTAGAAGCTGCAGGTTCCTTTTTTCTTCTCTAGTTGTCACTCTACAAGTTATCCAACTGTCACCTGAATCCCACCCTCCCAGAGATGTTTTCAAAGAAAAGTGACATGCTACACAGTCAGGGACCATTCAGCCTGGCACACACAGTTCTTGATATCTTTGTGTTATTATCACCATCGTTGTCACTTTCTTAACCTGATTTTCCAGTACTATGGCAACTTAATTCTAACACTAGACCTGTGAGGTAATTTAAAGGATCAGGAGAAAGACTCTCAGCAAACAGAATCAGGGCTGTGATCTATAAGGGATTCCATATCAAGGTATTCCAGAGCTGAAGGCAGTTATTGAGCAAAAGATGTGAGGAGTGTAGTTCAGACCAGAGGAGCAAGAGGTCTCCATAGAAACAGTGCAAGTCAGGCATCTTCCATCCATTGGGGACAAAGGTCATTTTGCTAGTGAGGGTCTTCGATCCTAGTGTCAGTTCAAGCCATAACTTTGAAAGCCAAATATGCTTCTTTCCTACAGCCAATGGAGAGCCATGACCCATACCTATAGCAGGCATCAAAATGAACCTGATACAGAGCAAAAAAGAGGCAAGGGGGGGAAGACCATAAGAAAAATAGAAAAAGGAGTTGGGGAGGGTGGTCTAGACGTGACAGCCAAAGCCAAGCCACAGGGCTGAGACAAGGGCAGCTGGAGAAGAGCAGGCAAAACACAGGGATTCCAGAGTGAAATCAGACAGGCTGTACGGACATGTTATTTCCCCTGTGGTGAAGTGCAGAAGTCAAATGTAATTACAGCCGACGGCATGCTTTAACGACCACAGAAACCCTCTGAGAAAACTCCCTTTCAAAGTAAACAAAGAGGAGAGCGTGCACTCTTCTACTGGTACCTCCCTCTTCCCCCCCCCCGTCAGTATATCCCACTTTGTCTTATCTATAATTACCTGGACTTAAGTCATAATTTAAGAGAAAGAGAAATAACCACAGAGACCTGAAGGTCTCATGTTGCCTGGATAGGATCCCCCACCTCAACAAGACCACATATTTAAGCAACGCTGGCTGTACTGGGTCCTGTCATTTGCTGACCCATGTTCTCTGGTTATATTCCACAAGACAAGTTCCTTCTAGTAAAATATGACATGTTGAAAATGCTAAAAGCGTCCGAAAACTCAAGTCCTACAGCGTATACACAGAGGAACTCTCACAGGGACTTCTAAAACTATACCACCATGTTGAGTTTACCTTCAAAATAGCTTCTAAGTCTAAACAACACTTCCCACATCCATTGCTGCCACCCTGTTCCCAGCCACTCTGCATGTGCCTTAATATCATATCCTTTAACACAAGCCCAGTTGTTCTGTTTTCCTCCATCCTTCCCCAGTGAGTTCTTAACAGGACACTACCTGATACAATGGCCCAGAGTTGCATATGGCTTTTGTCCTAGTCACAGTTCATGCTTTCGAGAGTCAGATATGGTATGTGGCTATCATACTGAATAGCAGAAGATAGTCCCATCATTATAGAAAGCTCTGCTGGCCAGCATTAGGAGCTAGAGGGATTCTTCCATATAAGTCAGCCAGTTCAAACCATGTGATGTGGTCTCACTGAACTCAGCGTAAATCCAGAGTCCTTCTTGGCCACTTCCAAGTCAGTCACTGAATCCTCTTGGTCCCTCTGACTCTTACAGGTCAGCTCTTGCTGCTGTGGCTTCAATTTCTTTGACTGTGATAGGACTCCCAACCAAAAGCAACTTAGAGGAGGGAAGCTGAACTGGAAATAACAAGTCCACGTTACAGTTCACCCTAGCAGGACCTGGATGTGGCTAGTCAATTTCACATCCACTATCCGATCAGGGTAGGAATCAGTGAATGGATAATGGTTCGCTTGCCCTCGAGCTGGCTTCATCCTCTCTTTTACATTCCCTGACTAAGGAATGGCACTTCTCACAGTGGGCTGCCTCTTCCTGTATCATTTAACAATCAAGATAATACCCCACAGACATTCCCATAGGCCAATTGGATCTAGATAATTCCTTAAGACTCTCTTCCCCTCGTGATTCTAGGTTGTATCAAGTTGACAGATAAAGCTAACCAGAATACCTGCAGACAACTGTTCTATCAACAGTGAGGCAGTATTCTGAAAGTGCCTCCAGACTGCTCCAAACACCAGCCTTTGCACATCTTGATCTATTCACATCCCCAACAACCCCAAGACCTAACAGTGGCTCATTTTCTTATTTCCTTCAAGCCTGCCTAGAGTTCCCTTTGAGAACTCAATACTGAGTGTGTGTTGTATGTGAGTTTGTGTTTGTACATGGATGCCAGGGGTTTCACATATGCTATGCAAATGCCCTACCACTCAGCAACATCTCAGCATTACTAATTAAAATTTAATCAGCTACCACCCAGTCGACCTTCAATCCATTTATCCCAAAGTCACCTTTGACAATAATCTATTTGTTTATAATATTCTCCATGTGTCATCCTCCTTCCTAATACAGAGGCACTGCTCCAAGGACAGGGTCCCAGGCAGACCTCAATAAATATTTTCAACAAGTCAATATATGAATCAAAATGACCGACTTTATAATCAGAAAACATTCTCACTGATAGTAAGTAATCTGCAATTCTTAAGGCGACTTTTCAACTAAAAATGTGCCAGTGGTGGTGCACACCTTTAATCCCAGCACTCGGAAGTCAGAGGCAGGTGGATCTTTGTGAGTTCGAAGTCAACCTGGTCTACATAATTTTAGGGCAGCCTGGCCCCTACAGTGAGACTCTATCTCGATAGTATTAGACTCTGACAAAGCATTCTAGAAAACATAATGAAACCGGGCACTGCTGGGATGTACTTCCAAGGAAGAGCACTTACCAAGCATGCAAGAGTCTCTATTCAATACTCAATCCAGTATTGAAAAGAAAAGAAATAAACAATAAAAATCCTATTCCTGCTGCAAAGAGTTTTCCCCATATTATTTGATTGACTCCACGATTGTTCTCTTTGGTGTGCTAATGGCGAAAAGGAGACTCAGGAAATGTCTCAACTACTCTCAGCAGTAAATCTCTCCTAGGCTAGACCTGAAACACCTTGTGTTTAATCTCACTTCCCAAGCTTTGGAGTGGAAGCAGTAATTAAAAAGCGGCAGCCAACAGACCATGTCATTGGCATCACTTTAAGAAGCAAGTTTGCTGAGGTATAATTTGCAATAATATGCACCTATATTGTAAGCATATGGTTCTCAAATCTCTGACAAAATATGTACACCATTGTAGACACGACCACCACAATTTTGGACAGTAGAATTGTACCAAATGAACTCATGGCATTTTTTTCCAACATGTAGTTTTTAGTTCTTCATGTTTTTTGTGAGTAGTTATTTTTTAATGAAATAAATACATCAGTTTTTTTTCTAGTCATCATCTAAAGGCCGTTTTGAAGGTCGCCTCTAGTCTTTGACTCTTGTCAATCAAGCATTAGCTAAGAACACTACCAAATAAACCATTTTTGTACCAACTATCTCCTATGATTATTGTCAGACAAAATACCTGGAAAGTATTTTCTAGATCCAAGAGTTAAAATGTGTGTATAAAAATATATAGCTATTTCTACATCAATCAGTGGTTATCTTTCTCCCATGTTTGAGCAGTTCATTCAAAAATATACAATCAAGAATTCAACCTATGTTGACTCAGAAGCTGAGCCTTATTGTTTTCTTTTCTATTTGTGCTCTGTGTGTGATCTTAGGTTATTTAACTTCTATTTCCTTACTGTTGAGTTCAAGGGGGAACAATAAATAATGCCATGCATTCTCCACCAGTGGCTTAATGGAACACTGGAGTCAGACAAAGAGAGACCTAGGAAAAAACCAAATTACAGGCTAAGAAGAATTGAAGTCGGACTGCAATCTGTGGCCTGAGTGGTCTGCTAACACAGTCCCTACAGTGTTAAACTAACTGGACCTCCTGTTTTGCAGATAGAGGGGAAAGCCAAAGTCTCTGTTGGAGGCAAGGTATCTTTCAAAAACTGTTAGATAAATGTGGATCCTTTAGCCAAACAACACAAAGACAGGCAATGCTGGGAATGTCCTGTGATGTGCATACCCAGTTGCACATGCGTATCTGATATGTGTAAGTGTGCATGCGTGTTTAAATGAGGAGGGGCACCATGTGTGCATATACATTTAGAGGCCAGAAGTCAATGATGGGTGTCTTCCTCCATCCACTTTATCAACTGAGACAAGGTCTCTTACTGAAGCTAAAGTTCACTGACTCCGCCAGTTCACTCATTGATCCCCTGTCCTGCCTTCTGAGCCTTGGGATTACAAGCTAGCTGCCATGCTCGACAACCTAGATGTCAAGTGGGTTCTAAGGATCCAACACTGGGCTCTCCAACTTTATCCACTGAGCCACCTCTCCAGTCTGAGGTGCTCTATCACACCAATCACCCATGCTTCCTCACGGGGAGGATGAGGGGGAGGAGGAGAGCAAAACCTACTCTGTGAAAACAGGAGTGTGTGTAAAACAGTGAACTGCAGCCATTGCTATGAGACTAATAATTGATTGCGAAGGATCTACTGCTACGTAAGACTAATAGTTAAGTAGATTTTGCACCAATGGAGGCAAGGAATATGCATGGATGATTACAATGTGGATCACAATGGTGACACATAAGGCAGAGCCCGGAGGAAGGATAGTTTAAATGCCCTTAGGGAGAAAGAGGTAACTCTTGGGCTACATCTTTAGCGGTACAGAATGATTACATGCTAGTCATCCAGAAGGCTACACAGTATTCTAGAATGGGAAATTCATAGATGATGTGTGAGAAAGGAAATATTAAACAGAATATTTGAAGGTGTATAAGGGCATGATATAACTGGGATGTAAGCTTGTGGGGAAAGGTGATAGAAATTGAAACATGATATGATTTATTACGGAGCATTTGTGAGAAACTTATAGAGACCTTCTACTTACTCTCTCTTCTTTAAGCCCAATGTCAAATTCTTAGAGGAAGCACACCCATATCCTAATGCCTTCTGGGAGAAATGCTCTCTGAAATGATGGGCCCTGAAGCATTCACTAGTATTCAAATATCTTCCCCAAAATTTCTATTTGGCTTTAAATTTCCTCAATGGGCCAATCAATATGATGCCTGAGCCCCGGCTACGTGACGGTAATGGGGGAAACTGAGCCAAGAGTCAACTCTGAGCTATTTCCTTTGTCCTGTTCACGTCCAGTGCAGGAAAGGTACCAGCGTACAAACATCAATTGACTCCTGTGCCATGTTTCAGAACTCTCGACAAACGCCATCAATTGGCTAGCCAGGGACTATTTCTTTTTAAGTGAATAGTCATTGAGGGGATGTTTTTCTCATCAGTTGCTAGGGAGGTAACTCTCTTTCAGTTCTGTCTAGATAGCACGGAACCCTAAGTCAGATTACTAACTCATTTTCGTGAACACTGCTCTGCCCTGGGTGTGGTTTAAAACCCCATCACCCATATGTTGGGAACTTAGACTTCAGTGTGTCAGTGTTCAGAGGTGGAGTCGTTATCAAATGGGGTCTAGGGCGAAGATTTTGGGTGAGTGAAGGAGTGCCCTTAACAGGGGTTACGGTGCAGCTGTTTCCTTCTAATTGAAACACCCCCTCCTGGAGGAAGGCTCCTAGGAGTCAGGAAGTCCAGGAAACTCATACATCTCTGGAAGCTCTAGAGGCCCTTTTCCAAGGTTACACAAGCAATAACCAATTGCTGAGGGAGACTCTTCAGCTGTCCAAGCTGCCTTCAAGTTGCTCAGAGCCCTCCAGGGATGGGATGCAGCTTTCCCAAGAAAACACCCATGCTAGGTGAGAAGTTGAGTAATGCTCCTGTTTCTGAGCCATCCATGCACCTGTAGGGAAACCTCAGAAACTCTTTGGTTCCCTAAGCTAGACTTGGGTGGAATGGTCTCTTTGATCTGTTGTTAGCGCCCTAGCTGAGGAAGGGGGCAGAGAAATGTGTTTATGTCTCCCCAGGAAATTTCACGTAACAGCGATTAAGGTATTTCTCCTGCCAACTCTGGTTAGTTCTCATGTGAGCTGGGACGGGAGAAAACCACCCGGGGCCTGGCTCTACTACCTCTCTTTCGTGCTTAATACTTGCAGAGAGATTATTTTCTCTCATATTTTCTAGCCACGGACATCATCCACACTGTGATAGAGCTAGGAAGACCCTCGCTAGAACTGGTCAACATCAGAGCAACACCCACGAGCCACCCCTTAACTGCCACTTAAGGCAAGCTCTCTTTCACCAGATGCAGCTTTGCTTCCAAACTTTTGTTACAGCCCTCAGACTGACCGCACAAACGCTGTGGGGAGGAACAGAGAACAGTGTGATTTGCTAGGCAGATGACATCTGAGTCTGGCGGAAGAGGGAGAGTGGGCACCCGTGAAAAAAAAATGCTCTCAGACACCTCAGCCTCTATGAAGAAGTCCAGTACACTGGTGGCCGTGATGTTGAATGGGAAAGGAAGAGATCAAGGTAGGACCTCTCATGAGCACAAGAATGTGACTGGACCCAGAGAAGAGTCCTCACAAATTAGCTGGGGAAGAACTATTACCTTCTCCTTACAGATGTGGACACGTGGGTCAAGGGAGGCCAAATCATTTGTTTAAGACTCTATCTAGGCAAAGTTGGAATAAGACTCTAACTGCAGGTCTGCCCATCTCCCAAAGGCAGAGAGTATGTGCATGTATGTAATAAGTGTGTGACTGCATGTGAACGTTGGTCCTCCCAGAGAGGTGGTCAGATCCCTAGGAGCTAGAGTTACAGGAAGTTATAAGGAGCCAGTGTAGATTTGGGAATTGAACTCAGGTCCTCTGGAAAATCAGGACAAACTTTTACCCCGAGCCATCTCTCCAGCCCTGCATGTGTGCTTTTACCTACCATGTAAGCCTGCCTTTCTAGGAGGAATGACAGGGAGAAAAGTTCATGAAAAGATTGAAGGGAAACAGCAGAAAGAGAAAATAAAGACAGCACAATAAAGACCTTAAAGATAAATTAAAAAAATTAAAAACGGGATTTCATTGCTGTTGTTAGAAATCACAGTAGAGTACCATTGTGACCGTTAGGGATGCGGGCATGACTCTGGCTATAAACAAGATTAGGAAAATACCAAAAGCTAGTTCACAAGGAAAACAAGTCCACACTCAGGAGCCATCAATCAATCTCACCTTCCAATCCATCGGCATCTTAAACCATCTCTCTATTAGCCCAGACTCCCCAGCTCCCCTCCCAGACACCCAGACATCCCTGCGCCGTTCATCATTTCAGCTCTTTTCACTTGGAATTTTCAGTTCCCTTCACTATGCTTTCCAGGGTCAACCAAGGCTGAGATACCATCTTTTAAAAATATGATGTGGCACCAGAAAATAATTAAGGCGGGGTACTGACACCCTTCTCACACTGGCTGACACAGAACAGGCATGATCCCAGTGGAGGGGGACTCATTCAGGAACTCCTCTGTATTTCTAAAGGAAGCCATGCTTATCACTAGCTCTGTACGTACAATGCGCACAGCTTTGATGACTGAGAAAGCTAGCAATAGTGACCTCAAACGAAGGGGTCGAAGGGCATGCTCACGAGATTCTACTCAGTGAATGGGCAGCTGTACCTAATGTTGAGGCTTTTAACAGGCAAATCGAAATGGCTGCATGTTTGCTCATTTAGAAAACAACTATAACACATAATGCAAATCCCATGTGTTGTGAAGGATACGCCCAAAGAATGAAGCTTGAGGATTAGCTTTTTAATATTACGGCTTGCAAGTTGTATTAACGTACGGCTCCATATCAAGCCTGTGACTAGATATTATTTCTCAAGAATGGACTTTTATTTTATAGGTGAGCTGACTTGCTGAAAGGCCGTATGTGCTTACAACTACAGAGATACCACACAAGTCACGACAGTGGCTGTTGGACTGTTAGGTTAAGGGAAACCGGTATCCAACCAAGGAGAGGCAGAGGCTTGACTTCCACGTGGGTGATTTGTTTTGTTTAGATTTCATCATTTAGGAGTTCTGTGGCTTTGGGCAAGCTGGATACCTTCTCTGGGATGTAGGTGAAAGGGGGGCAATAACTTTTACTTCAAAGTGTTTTTGAAGATGGAGGTCAAATACAATAAATCTTGCCGTGGAATGTCTCATGTAGGACAGAGGGTCATGCAGAAACTGCTGGGAATGGTGGTGCCGGAAGTTAGTACGGCAGCATTGCTGCTGCTACTAATGCGGGTGATGGAGAAGGAGCAATAGGGGGCAAAGGGGGACGAGGTGGAAGGAGGTGAGGGAGGGAGAAAGGAAAAGCTATCAACCTTCCTATCGCCCATGAGTCCAAGTACCTAAGACTTCAACATTTTTCACTGGATACCTAGAATGAACTAACTTTAAAATTATGGGACATTTTATTGATGCTGGGACTGCAACGCTGTCAGGAATGCATCTCTTGAAAGACTGCAACCGAGCCTCTCTTATTTCTGCATACGGGAGCTTTGTATTTTTCTCACTTATCTGGGCTGTAATCTTGCTTCCAGGAGTCAATGTAGAAAGCATGCTAAGACTATTAAAGCGACTGTCAACTTTCTGATATCAAGGAGAGTATCTCCTGCAATGGTTGTCTTACACGATGAAGGCCATGTGGTGCTTATTGATGAAATGGTGACTGTGAGCTCATCACTTTAAAAGCACAGCAAGACAACAAAAACCACGATTAGCAGGAGCGAGCATTCTCAGCTTTGCTTCAAGGAATAAAGCCTACATGTAAGAAGGGGGGGATTTTCTTCCAAGGACACAGACAGCTGGTATTTAAACCAGGCATGCAGAGTCTATGGGGGATAAGCCTGGATAAGTCATTGACAGGAAAATTACCACTTAATTATCATGCCAAACAAATGACATTTTAGAGATAACCCAGATGCTAACCTTTGGCCTCAGCAAACCAAATGTTTATCCTTTTGGTAGGTACACAGGCACATGGCACATCCTTAATGCAAGTTAGAAATCACGAGGAAACATACCTTCATAACCCCAAGGCTGCACAGCTTGGCTTTGGCTCCAAATTGCCACTTACACTGTGTGTCGGCATCATAAATCTGTCCTGGGAGTTTGTCCGGATATTTATACTGTCCTGTTTGCTTGGGCTCGTCCACCAGACAGCCAGCCTGTGGTGTGCTGCATTGATAACACATCCTCATTAACAGCCCTGCTCACCTGCGACCTTTCCATTTAAAAACCGCACCTCAGTGAGCGCAGTCATGCAAAGAAACATAGAACGCGCTTAGAAAAGCAGGCATGTGTTTAGAGTTCAAAAGTACATTTTATTGCGAAGAGTGAGTCCTGAGTAAAAAGGCTGGAATGCATACAGTCATAAAGGGTTTTATAGGGGGCTGGAAGTTCTGGCCATCTTACCAATGTGCATTAGGATTGGGTAGGAGAGGGGAAGTGTAAATACAAGTAAAATCTCCCTTCCACAGTCTCATTCAACAACACTGGGCGTTTTTACCGAGAGCCTACTGTCGGGCAAACATTAGCTTCAGGAATTAGAGCACACACTGGGCCATGTACAGAGGATATCTGTCCTCATGGGGTTTTCTTAAAGTCAGGACCAAGAAGAAATAAAGATGTACTCTGCCTCAAATAAGCTTTATGAACAAAGTCACATCCAGAAAGAATCAGAAGGTTCTAGGTGTGCTGTTGCAGGCCTAGAATCCTAGCACTTAGGAAGTAGAAGCGGGGGCTCAGGAGTTCACGGTCATCCTTAGCCACACTAGACGTTCAAGGGCAGCCTAACACAACAGAGAAGGTAACGGCAATTGCTGCTGTCACTGTTATTACCACCCTGATAAAGCCCTGAACTGCAGCAACCTCACGAACAGAAAGTTGATCCACATGGAGTTAACCTCGATTTATAAAATGTATTGACTCCATCCTTACACAAAGTAGAAAGGACATTGCCAACCCTAAACAATGAATCTAAAATTAATATAAAAATATATGGGGTCACGGCTTATGATAAATTAGCAAACATCTACCTTTAGACATCAGTCAGCTTTATATGCTCACATTTAATCTTCCTTGTTGGTTAATGTTGATAATTCTGTGAGCATTTCCAACTAAAATAGTGTAGCAAAGGTATGAACATATTAGGAACATCAATTTGCAATGGAACTCCCACTAATATCTGGTCAAAGGGAACAATCAGGACCCATGTGTCCATGTGTGAGTCAACATGGACTAAAAAGGTATAGATACATGTATGCCATTAAGCATAGAGTTTTACTATTATTTTTTACTTAAGTGTATGTGTCTCCGTTTATAGGTACTTGTACAGGTCAGAAAAGGATGTCAGGTCCCCAAGAGCTGGAGCAACAGGTATTTGTGAGCCACCCAACATGGCTATGTGAAGGGGTGTGGTCTTGACCATTTTGGCTTATAGCCCCGCCCCACCATTAGCTAATTATGCCGCCCCTTAATTAATTAATGGGGCTGGACCACCAGGTCCCAAGAGAGGTATAAAACGATAGGCCCACGTGGAAAGCTCTCTCTGCGCGGATCACCGACCTGCCTGCTTCTTCGGAGGAGCTCTCTCTGGTATAGTAATCTGTGTGTATTTTGGCCTTTATTAAACTTGTGTGTCTTAAATAAAACTGTCACACTTGGCGCCCAACGTGGGGCCTTTTGGGACCCCCCCAGCTGGGTGGGGCTGTATTTCTCCCCAGGGTGAGGCCCTGTTTCTCCCCGAGCCAATCTCCCCTCCGCTGCGCTTTCCTCCGTTCCACTCCACATTGCAGTTGTAACCCGGGCCACTGCGGAGCCTAAGGCAGGGATTTGCATTTTCCTCTGGGCTGCGCCTGTCCGCACCAGCCCCTTGATCTCGGGCCAAACCCGAGCTATGGAGAAGCCAATTCAGGTCCTTGGCTAGAACAACAGTCATTCTCAATTGCTGAGCCATCTCTCCAGCCCTGGGTTCATCCTTAAAATTTAAACCGAACACTGGACTCTCCTAAGCTCTACACGCTGGTTGGTTAGATTAAAATAATTAGCGACAGTGAAAAGGCTATACATCTAGGAGTCTTAGAAGTTAAAATGGAAATAACTTATAAATTTTAGACCTTGGCATCAGAATGGATCTAAGTGTGAATCTTACACCTACAGCTTCACAACTGTTATTCTTTAAGCAGCACAGCTGACCTCTCAAAGACTCAACTACAACTCTAGACTGGAGAAAGAAATAGGATGGCTGAGAGGATAAAGTAATATATATGTATATATATATATACATATATATTAATTTTCAGGTTATATTTTATTTGTGTGTGCCTGTGGGTATGCATGTGCATGTATGCAATCACAAGGATGCTACAATGTGAATGTGAATTTCAGAGGATGAATTGCAGCATCAGTGTGCTCTGGGGTGGGGGGAGTGCCTTTCCCTACGGGGCCATCTTGCCAGCCTAGTAGTATGTGGAGGGAATCTAGCACTGTAATAGGTCTTCAGTAGATTTTCAACAATAATTATATCATTATAGCTACCAATGGCATCATAGTAGGACTGTTATCTGCTGTTCAGTTCATTTGATTTTGTGGTACTAGAGGTTAAAGCTGGTGTTTCATGCATGCTAGGCAGGCACTCAGCTGACGAGCAATATCTGTAGGTTTCCCTTCTACTTTTTATTCCTCAGGCTGGCCCTGAACTTACTCGGTAGCCCAAGTAGACCATAACCTTTCAGTCATTCTGTCTCCACCTCCCACATAGTCACAATGACTAGCCTATCCCACCAGGCCTGGCTTGGATATTTGTTTTCACACCTACTTAACACTGCTACAGAATGGGGCACAATCCCCAGGATTTTATCCATTTTACCTGAGGAATTTCTTGAGATACTGTCGGCTGCAGGAAGACCACGAAAACACCCCATTGTTTCCAGTCAGTGTGGGTGACATGATGTTGCCTTCCGCCTTCCTGCAGGGGTTGCCTTCTCCATCGTGAACCATGCCAAAGCTGAAAGGCAAAGGAAAACCACCTTCTGAGAGCTCGTGTTCCAGGTTAGTCCCAGAAAAAAAAATCTGAAAAATGATGTGGGATTCCCCTCTGTATGCTGTGAATACCACTGGTTAATAAAGAAATTATCTTGAGCCTATATCAGAGGAGGGCAGAATAGAGCTAGGCGGGGAAAACTAAACTGAATGCTGGGAGAAGGAAGTGGAGTTTAGAGAAGCCATGTAGCCCTGCTGGAGACAGACGCCGGAACTTTACCTGGTAAGCCACAGCCTCGTGGTGATACACAGATTAATGGAGATGGGTTAAATTAGATGTAAGAGTTAGCAAATAAGAAGCTAGAGCTAATGGGTCAAGCAGTGATTTAAATAATTATTTTGGGAGTCTGGGTGACTGAGAAATGAGCAAGTAGCCTTCTACTACAGAAAAATGCACCGAGACTCAGCAGACCCAGGTGGTGGACAAGAGTCAACGACAAAACAAGTTACAAAAACCTATTGCAAATTTTCTGCAGAAAAATCTGAAGAATACTAAAGACTTTGTTATTCATTAGCCACAAAACCAAAGCAAGGTTTATCTGCTCTGTATGTAAAGTCTCGGAAATCTTGGTCAATATTTCTCAGGTTGTGTCAGTAAGATGGTTTAGCATCTAAAGATATGTGGGGTCAAATTTGACTGCTTGAGTTCAATCCATGGAAAGTACATAATGGAAGGAAAGAACTGACTACTAGAAAATACACACACACACACACACACACACACACACACACATAAACACACACACAAATAAATAATAAATGTTCAAAAATTTCTTAACTAACCTAAATCTTAGATGGCCAATTTTTAAAAGTTTAAAACAGCTGATTTCTTTTCCTGTAACCCACCAGTCCTGGAGCTATGGCACAGAAGTGAGAGTAAGGAGGAGGTAGATACAGTGAGAAGGTAATTCTCAGGCCTATATTGATATTTATTAGAAAGCTAGCATGATCTAAATCTTCCTTCCAGTGTTATACAGCCAGTTAGCTAAACTCTTTAATTCTGATTATAATTGAATACCTTCATAAAAATAAAGATCTTTACAAGGTAATGATAAAAACTCTGTTCAAAAAATATGACATAAAACCCGACTTCCTGGAGCTCAGTCTGCTACAGTGCACTGTAAACAATTTCTGAACACCATTCTTTCCATGACATTAGAACAGTTCTTTTAAAAAAAACAAAAAAAAAAAAACCCAAGCATTAAGGATCTCCTTTAAACCTATTGTGTGGTGGGCTGGAGCGATAGCTGTGTTTGGGAGCACTTGCTGCTCTTTCAGAAGACTCGTTGGTTTCTCAACACGCATGGCATTAGGCATGGCATCAGGCATGGCATCAGGAGGCTCACAGCTGCCTGTAACAATGATGCCCTCTTTGACATTCCCTAAAGATCATGCACATTGTTCCTAAGTATGTTCCACCTCTCAGTATGCAGAGCAAAGATGCCATCTCATGTTGTCTTAGAAAGAGGCACAATATGCTTCTGTGATCATCTCAGGAAAATATTCAGGAAACTAATGCAGTCTGTGACTTTTCTTCAAAAAGAGGCAAAGCAGATAGATCATATCTTTATATGATTTACCATGAATTTAAATTGTTCTTAATCTGACTATTTAAAGAAATAAAATCTGCCTCTTAAGAATACATTTGGATAAGCAGGTATGCTTCCTATAGGGGAAGCGTAATATCATTATCTAGCTATCTTTTGAAGGTAGGTAGGCTCTAACCAATGAGGATTTTATATCCATAGGTAGGTTTTTCAGTGAGCTGTGCTTACAGTCTAGCTGTTTCTTCTGGAACATTTCTTCCAGTTTATCAAGCAAGTGGAGGGTGGCTCTCTACAGGATGGTTAGCAACGGACTTGTTGGAATTTACAGGCGACTGCTACCAAGCATAATTATTAATCGTAAGCTATTTGGCAAAAGCACGTTTGTATCCTCAGCTTTGCCAAATTCAACTTTTTTTTTTTTTTTTTGCTTAAACAAGGAGTTGAGGGGGTTCGTTTGGGAAACATTCTTTCTAAATACGCTGAAGCCTATGACTACAGAACAGGAATTCCGGAAGAGCCAGTGAGATGCAGGGAGATTGAAGTCATTGTTCAGGGAGGGAGGGCTGTTTAGAGCCTCATTAAAAATTTTTGAGCAAAAGAGAATCCAATTTGAACTCAATTTTGGATTTCAAATTTTTACACTTTCAAAAGTACTTTTATTTAGTAGCCTTTTGGGAGATTATTTTTCCGCAAACCTCAGCACCTATCTGCTTCACCAGCCTCATGTCAAAGGACCACATACCAAGATCTGATCTTAAGAAATGGGAGGAGGGGAGGTGGAAATTTTGAATGATATTATTTATAAAGCAAAATAAAATGTTTTTTTTAAAAAAGAATGTATTTCAATGTGTTCACTGTGTGTGCATGCACACACCTGTACACACAGACATAGGACACCCAGAAGATTAGCTCTGTTAGGGCTCCTCAGGTGATATCCACCTTTGGTTTTTGAGGTAGAGTCTCTCATTGGCCTAAGACTCAAGAACTGGCCTCGGCTAGGCAGCCACTGAGCCCTAGCAATCTTCTCACTTCTACCTCCCTCAGTCCTGGGATAACTAGAATGCACTTCCATACCTGGATATCGAACCCAGATCCTCAAGCTTGCAGAGCAAAAGTCTTACTAATCTCTCGCCCCAGTCCTAATATCTATTCTTCTCTTTCCTGACACCTCTCTGACACCCACCCTACCTGAAGACTATGACTTGTTTTCCTAAACAAAGCATCAAATTTTGGTTTCAGATAACTTTTACTCCTAAGCAAGAACGATTAAAATTTTTGTAGCCAGTATTTTGAAAACTGAGTTCAGTAGATTTACATGTTACCAGGATTAGTTTGTTTTGTTTAGAGAATGAGCCATTCTGAGGGTTGGGTGGCATAGGCCTGTAATCCCACTACTTGGGAGGTTAAGGCAGAAGGGTCACAAACTCAAGGTCAGCAAGGAAAATGTACTGAGAGATTGTTGCCACATAGTTAAAGTTAAAAATGGGGGGAAGGATATGATTCAGTGGCGGCGAATGTGCTCACTACGCAAAGGGAAAAAAAAAACAAAACAGAATGAGTTTAAACTGTCTTTGCTAAAGCAAAACCCAAATGAAAATAGACACCTAGATGACAAGAGAATTAGGTCAGCAATGTGTGGTCCATTTGCAAACCTGAGACCTTAACTGATGTAATACATAATGTG
>JAQHUG010000082.1:1897544-1913304 GCA_028555095.1 Dicrostonyx torquatus
AGCCTGTTTATCAGAATCTAAGCTCTCAGCTACTGCTCCTGGGCCACGCCTGCCTGCTGCCATGCGTCTCTCTTATTGATCGTGGACTAAGTCTCTATGACTGTAAGCAAGCCCCCAGTTAAACGCTTTCCTTTTTAAGTTGCATTAGCTTTGGTGTCTCTTCACAGCAATAGAACTGTCCTGGAATTTGCCAATACTAACACACTTGGATTACAAGTGTGCACCACCATACTTGGCTTTTAATTTGTGTGTTTTATTTCGATCAAACTCACATCTATATGTTTGTGCATCAGAAGTTTAGCAACTGAGCCATCTCTCCAACCCCAAGCCCTTTTTCGAGTCTACAGTTGGAAGCTTTATACAAGATGAATCCCATGTATTGGATTAGATCAAAATACTCATTATAGGAAGGCCAAAGAGTTACTTAGCCAGTTTCCATAGAAAGTAGTGAATTGAGAGGCCACTCACTTGTGCCCTGACTCGTGTGCAATGGTGAAGGCAAGGCCAAGTCCTGTGTCTTCATTGATGGTGCAGCTTCGGTACTTACTGCACATTCCACTGATAGGAGCAAATCCTATTGGAAGACCAATTTTAAATATTAACAGTAATTGGATATATACATATACAGTTTAGCAGATTACCATATTTAAGCTTTCTTTGCAGAAGAATATTGAATGTCTTTCATGTCCCAGACATTTATATGACTTACCTAAGCTTATTACTAGAGTCAGAGAAATTGATTTACTGAGCGTTACACCAATGTATAATGTTAACTTACGAGTGGCCTTCCTGTCTAAGTGTGGAATATACTTTCCAGTTCTCTCCTGATCTTTCTCTGAAGCAGGAAACACAAACATGCTCAGGTCACATGGGCAGATCACATTCACAATGACAAATGCCCCATCCTCCAAAGTTACATCCTTGCAAGAACAGTTACACAATCACTCCCATCTTTAGTCGGTTCTGACTTGATCAACCTTATAGAAGAATTTCTTCTTCCCAACTTTGAGATCTAACAACCATTAGAACAAGGGTTGGTGGCCGTGTAGGGTTAACTACATCCTTGTGAATTGGCTGCATCTACCTCTATCAAGCCATAAGATCATCCAGGAGGTCTAATATGCAGGCACATATGTGGCATGGGTGATCATTACTAAACTAACATGTTACTTAAGCCACATGACAGAGGTAAGAGTGCAAGAGTGTAGGCTAGGAGATAGAGTTTGTAGAGACGCTAGATAAGGGAGGGGTATTTGGTTATTGTGTGGTTCACAGTGAAACTAACTTTGTCTGTAGGTGTCTAGCTGACTGTTTCCAGTCTTGCTCTCAGTCCTATTTATAACCTGGACATGTAAGGTCTGTGTTTTCTAATATATGGTGCTTCCTAAATACCATATATTCTACTGTACATGTGATATTTGCCTGTGTATGTATAAATTTCAAAATATGCATATGAGATTCAGGAAGGTGACTCAATTTGCCTTGGCAGCATAGTCCCGGAGTTGGGTATTCCCAAGGCAAATGTGAACGTTCCAGCCTGCACAACCCGCTCCTGAAAGAGCCTGACCTGTGGAGCAGATCAGGGATTGCTCCCTGGTGGCACAGCCTTTGTTTAGACTTTTGTCTGCGGCTGTCTCCCCAGTGTAACTTCGTTAGATGAAGCTTCACTCCCGGGCTTGTGCACTGCCTGTGCCTGGTTTCTCACTCCCAGTGCAGATGTCAGTAGCAACCATTCTACAGCGATTAGCCTATTTACTGTGGGAGCCTCTACAGCCAACGTTTGCAGACCTTGACATGAAGAGACCAATTCATCAAATAGCAACTGAATCAGCTTGGAAATAAACAAGTGTGTAAAAGATATTGTTCTTATGCTGGATTCTTGTACAAAAATGAGCGAATGGAGACCTAAAGTCAACGAGCTTTGCGAAAGAAGACACTGGTAACCGGTGACACAGTGAGGTCCCATGACATCCAACAGTTTTTCTTCAGTTCCCCAGTTATGCGGCCAGGTGCTTATAGAATGACCTAAAATGTGTTTAATCAAATGTCTCTCTCACTTCATTGGGCATCCATTTGGGCAATAAAGAAAATTACCAATTGTTTGAAATAGAGACTCGCCATGCCACAGTGAATCCAGAAAAGCAGAACACATTCACCATGGAGCAAGGAAACGGCTCCACAATTTAAAGACAGATATATTCACGTGCCACATAATGACCTCAGGCAACAGTGGGCTGCTTATATAACAGTGGTCTCATGGGAAGATAGTGTCTAGTGTTGTCCCAGGCATCTCTAAGATACCCACTCAGCAACATCATGTCCTAATGACACAGTTCTCAGAATGTGTCATGGGCAGTAAATGACACATGAGCACGTCAGGTTTCTTTGACAGGACTCTAGAGGGCCCTGAATCCACTGGGAAGCTTTTAGCCCATGCTTCCAGCTAACCGGTGTACATGAGAGACCTGGGCATACCATACCTAGCGTGTCACAAGGCTCATTCTTCCAGGAACAGATGTCAAATCCCGTGAGGAGGATGGCATGGTCATGCCTCTTGCCATTCTTTCCCACAAGGGCAGACTGCCACTGGCAGAAGCTGTTTAGAGACTGGTCTGCGTGGTGATTGATCAGCAGTCCTCCCTATGGAAAAGGTGCAGAGATTAGGAAGTGGTGGTTGTGCTTGAAGAAGGCTGAATCTCTGTGGCTGTGAAGGCAAATGCAGAGGCACCATGTTTCTAGGGGAAATTATCAGTAGAGGAAAGCTACAGAGCCAAACTCTACCAAAAAAAAAATATAATCTAGTTAGGTTAATAGAAATTTTAAAGTAAACTTGAATTTTTAGTATTTTAAGGTAAAAAGCATTTTTGTTATTGAGATTTTTTATTCATATTGAAGTTGAATAGTTTCTTCAATAAAGCATATCAAAGACAGCACCCACATCTTACTTCTCTATGAAGTTTGGTACTTAAGGGACTACAAGTAATTAATAACACACTGTGAGTTTACTGAATGGTGAACCATTGACTAGAAATCAGGACTGAGAGGTGGCTCAGAGGTTAGGAACACCGGCTACTTTTCCAGAGGACCCATGACATGACTTACAACTGTCTATAACTCAAATTCTGGAGAATCGAGCACACTCTCCTGGCCACTGTGGGTACCAGGTACATCCCTGCCATGATACATGTATACACATGCAGGCAAAACACCCACACATTAAATAAAAAAGAAGAAGAAGAAAGACAAACTATTCTTAAAATAATCATTTATCAAAATGTTTGCTTGGGCTAAACCAGTGACTTGGGTCAAGTCAAATGTTTGGACGATAATTTTATCAGTGAATCAGGGTTCTGCTGGCTTCGGTATCCTTGAGCAGAGTGCGATGAGCTCACCAAAGCCCAGTTGTTTCCCAAACAACAGACACCCTATTTCTCTAAAATCTCAGGTTAACTTTACACAGAGCAAACCTCTGTAACTCCACACACCTGGGTAATTAGATCCATTTTCTTCCCCTTGTCTCCGACTCTCTGCTTTTCACATTCTTTATTGGGGTTAGAGTTGAAGAGGAAAAGCCCCAGGGGCTTGAAAACTCGTCTGTCTGATTGGTGAGATCATAGGGGGAAAACACAGCTTACAGATCAAAACACTACAGAGCAGGGAGTACCGTGCAGTTTAACACATTATTATATGTTCTGGTTTTGCCATTTGCCCAATTCCTGTGTCATGTACCTCGCCATAATCAATTCACAGCAGTCGAAGTCCCTTGTTTATTCTTTGCCGTTCCTAAATTGGTGCTTGGGAGACCGTAAACTTACAACAGGAATTTTATGATGGATTCCTTCTGGTGAATTCTCAAAATATACTTATGTATCCACCTTAATATTAGTTAGTATACTTGACCTATAAAATCCAACTAACCCTAAAATCTATGATCAAATTCACCTTTATCATAAGGACTACATGTATATTAACAATGTCATAGATGTATTTAATATTTACATAAATATAATTCCTGACACATCTATGTACATTTTTATAGATTATTATATAAAAGATGTTTTGTGGTGACTTGGCTCAATGATCCTTATCAGACAGCACTTTCCCTGAGGAGTTAGTTGGCATACTTTCAAATATGAAATTCATGTATTAGTATACAGTAGGTATTTAAGAAATGCATTCGGAACAGCAGAACAAATGTATAAATGAAGTTTGTTACTTACAGGCTCTTGTTCCAAAAGAATTAGGCTCACAACCACAATGTTTATGTCGCTTCCGATGGTCCCATCTTTGAACAAACTAGAAACCTGTTGACACAGTGAAAGCCAGAAAACATCTTTTAAAGATACAATCCTGCATGGAGAGAATCAATCAGACATATTGATAAGGGTGTAGGCTTTAATTTTACCAGACATATGTATCTATAAGAGTGATTTCTCAAAATTCAAACTTTACAATAAACAATTGTGTCTGAGTGTGTGCCACTCCACCCACCCACACCAGGAAGTCTATGTCTTGGGGATACCAAGAGGGTTCCTGACAATGCCCTTACCATGTTCATGACTGTGAGAATGTATGTGGTGACGTCACCCTTGCCGTGCTTTTCTACCATCTTCGCATCTGCCACCACGAGGGTTTCTACATTGAGACCCTTTTGTGACTTCCCAGCGGATCTTCTGGGCCGCCCTGCGCCCCCATATTCATCAAAGCGTAGATAGGTGTCCTCTGCAGGAGGCTTGGGGGCATCTGCAGGAGACAAAAGAGCATTTGGAAGCAAGATCAGCAGAAAAATCTGGATGACCTAGGCTGAGAACAGGAAGGTGGGGAGGTGACCCTGGGAGTCACTGTGGCCACATGCCCTGAGGCTTTGCACCTGAGATTCAGTCAACAGATGCTTAGATGCATGGATGGGTGGGCTGATGGGCAGGTGGATGGGTGGGTAGATTCAGAAATGTTAAAAATGCTCAGAGGTAAGTTAAAGAAAACAAGCTACAATTCTACTTGGCAGACAGGGCAGGTCAACAAACGTCAATGAGGGAAGAAGAAAAAAAAAATCTCATTTGGGGAGTACATTGACTCTGTAACGGCAACAGCCAAGAGAGATGGCAGAAACACTATCTCATATTCAACGTGCCAGCTCCTGTTTGTGTGAGGAACCCCCATCTGCCTGTGCTGAGCAGTGTGCGACCCAGTTGTCATCTGTGGCTACCAAGTGAGTGGAATGTGACTGTGAACACAAGGATCAGATACTTTACCAAGTAAAAAGAATGTACTGTTTGACTGGGTCCCTGAAAAAATGCAAACTTCTTCGAAACAATGAGGTATCTATACTCTACCTTTTCAACACTGAATCTGAGGAAATCTACATGCAGATCAAACAATTTCCGATGGAAATTTGGTGATAAGAATTGGAACTGAGTCATAAGAGTAAATAAATACTTTTCCAGAATATAGTATGAAAGAGAAAATTCAATCCTTCCCTAGCGGTTTGTTATATTGTTCATAATTTGAGATGACAATATTTCGTATGTTCTGAGTTAGAAAAATATTACTGAAAGTAATTTGCTTTTAAACTTTTGTTATTTTAATTTCTTGTGAACAGATGTATGAGTGTGTGTGTGTGTGTGTGTGTGTGTGTGTGTGTGTGTGTGTGTGCGCGCCTGCGCACACATGTGGAGGCCAAAGGTTGACAGTGGGTGTGTTCCTCCATCGATCTCTACCTTTGAGGCAGGGTCTCTCAGCTGACCCCAGAGCTTGTCAATTCAGCCAGTCTAGTCAGTCTAGTTGCAGTTTGTCCATCAGATCTTGACCTTCCTAGTGTGCAGAGATTATAGGGCATTTGTGGGGAGGGGAAGCCGGTATTTCCATGGGTGCTGGGGATCTGAACTCTGCCTCTCGTGCCTATGGAACAAGCGCCTCATTACACTGAGTCATCTCACAGCTCTTACTTTTGATTTTTTTTTTTTTTTAATGGCAGAATCTCATGTAGCCCAGACTAGGCTGGAATCCCCTATGTAGCCAAGGATGGTTTGGAATTCCTGATTGATTCTCTTGCCTTCAGCTCCTGAGCGCTGTAATTACAAGCATACAATCACTATGTCTGCCTTAAACTAGGTTTGAACATAGTTGTTAGAAAATGCAAACTTACATTTGGTGCTTATCTACTGTGCATTGCTAGTCCAGGAAAGAGCAAAAGAGACTAGATATATGGTGTGGCTGGTTCAGAGCTTTACTGTGCATAGGCACTGAGCTTGACCCCAGCACTGGGAGAGGGGGAAGCAGAATGGTTTTTGTTGAAACAGGAGCTCATTATACAGGTCAACCTGGCTTTGACCACAAAATTCTCCTGCTTCAGCCTTCTAAGTGCTGGTATTCTTGGTTTCTACCACTGGCTCACAGGGCATGCCCAAGAGTTCCCCTGCTCTCTGTCAACTCGCCTTCCTTTGGGACCCAATCTTTCTGAGAGGTTTCTTGGGAAGTCTCTTGTGTCTCTCAAAGGTATGCTCAGTTGTGCATTTACCTCTGCTTTCCTCCCCCGACCCCAATATAGAAAGCTGGGTATTTTCCCTATGACCACAGAAACAGATAAGATCAGAACCTTTGATTAAAAATAGGAGATGCTAAAAAGGCCAAAAGGGACCCATCTCTCCACCTTTCCTAACTGAACCGAGGAGGGCTGCTCCTTCAGCATGGGTTCACTGGTCCTGCGATAAGGCAGCATCTGAGAACTAATTCAGCCTCACTGACCTGCCACGTCAGCGAACCCAGCTGCCCCCAAGACTACCCAGCGAGGGCCTCTTCAGAACAGACAAGGAAAGTCTCCTTACATACATTTCTTGCGTCGTCCACAAAAATGCTGCTTTTGCCACCTTCGATGGCGGTACTCTGTCTCTTGGCTCTGGGAAGCAGGGGGAGTGTGACTTGGGGAGTGATCAGGATAAGTCCGGCGGGAGCCAGGGTAGTCTTGGTACCGCTGGACCCTCTTCTCTGCTGTCCTTTTGTACAGGACGTGAGGATGGTGGCCTGCAGGCGAGCTGTAGTTGTGTTTCTGGGCCAGCAGTTGAGGTAGCGGTGAGATGAGGAATTCATTGTCTCGTGTCCTTATCAGACCTGACTAAAAAAGTCAAACACAAAGAGCACACTCATGACTCCATGCGTTGTCTTTTTCTGGCTTGGTTCTTGGCATCTTTGCATGGATAACTTCCTATGAAGAGTCACTGTGCAAAATGCTTGATGTCTGTGTGCCTTTTTAAAAATTACACATGTGTGTGGGCATGAGTGTGCATGTGCATGCATGCATGTGCGTACTTGTGTGTATAAGGTGTGCATTCTTGTATGTAGAGATCAGAAGACAGTTTATAGTAGGCAGTTGGTTCTCTCCTTCTGTCACATAGGCCCCTGGGACTGAACCCATGTCATCAGACTTGGAATCAAGCACCTGTACCTGCTGAATCATCTTACTGGCCCCATCATGCCATTTTTACCTGCACCATGACGGGTTGCAGTTATAACTGCAGCTTTACAAAGGGGACAACAAAAGACTAAGTGGGTTGGTGCTCTATTTCCTAAATCAGTGGTAACCATGGGTAACCCATCAACTAGTTTTTAAATGTATCTTATGGTAGTAGAGGGATATGCATGCCAACTATATCATGTACCCTTAGGCTATCTAGTTGGGCTGCCGATATTTTATGTTTTTATTGATTTATTTGTGCACATGCTTGTACACGTGTGTATATGCATGTGTCTGTGTGTGTATGCTTTGTGCACGAATGTGAAAGCCAATGAAGGAGGATGCTGGGCACCTTGCTCTATCACTCTGCCTGATCCCTCTGAGATAGGGTCTTACTGAACCAAAAGCAAGGTGTGCAGCCAGTGAGCTGCAGCGGTCCGCCTATCTCCACCCCTACAGTACCGAGACTGCAGATACAGAAAGCCATTTCCAGATTTTTATATGGGTGCCAGGATTTGAACCTAGGCCCTATGCTTCTAGAGCAAGCACTCTTACCCACTGAGCCATCTCCCCAGGCTCCAGCATGGCAATGTAGTGTTTTTGAAGGACCGAGCTAAGGGATGTCCTCCTTGGATGACTTTGGCTGATGGACTCTGATGAACCCTAGATGGAGTGGTGAATAGCCCTGCCATGTTGATGTCATAAATGCTAAAGAAGTGGGAGGACTTGCAAGGACGGCTGAAGAAGGGGCATGCAATTGCCTCTCAGTAGCAGAGGTCTAGTGACTCCAGTGAGCTGCACTATCCTAAAGAGATGTTTGTGAAATGAAGAAAGGACGTCCACCAATAAGCCATAGTTACAATTATACCTTCCAAGCCCACGGCATAATACATGTCCTACCAAACATGCAGCCATGACTTGCTCTTGCCTTACAGCACAGGCTACTCTCCTCTGGCTCATACCCAGGGTACCCAGGTCTGCTGTGGAAACCATGGAAACTGAACCAGCAGCTTCAGTTTTGCTCTTGAGCTTATGAGTAGAGACAACTCTATGGTCTCTTGCCAGGTCATTTGAATCTGGATTTGTATTTTTTATTAAGATCCCCGGGGGGTTAGTACGCACTGCATCCTGAATGATGAGGTCTTAGAAGCAGACCCTCTACTTGCTCTATCACTCTGCCGGATCCCTCTGAGATAGGGTCTTACTGAACCAAAATCAAGATGTGCAGCCAGTGAGCTGCAGCGGTCCGCCTATCTTCACCCCTACAGTACTGAGACTGCAGATACAGAAAGCCATTTCCAGATTTTTATATGGGGTGGTGAAGGAATGAAGAAAGGGCAGTCAGAGACCTAGGGACAGAAAAGCGCTGATGGAGGCTTATCAACTGTGCAACAACCCAGAACCTCAGGGCTTTCAATAAGTACAGCAAAGACAGAGAGGGGTTAGCTAATCTCAGTAGAGGGTCTGCAGGAGAGCAGCCTCGGGCTCCAGTCATTTCTGAGGAGGAAGGTTTAGTTGCTAATCTTTGTACACACTGCTCAGTCATTTGTAAACACGCATACTGTCTCACACTCCCAACACTTGCACTCAGATCACAGAATGGCTTTGGCAACTCCAAATCTGACCAGTACGGGATACCTTTGTCATTCCTATGGATCTGCGACACCAAGTTCTTAACATGGCCTTCTCCAAGTCCATAATACATTCACTCAGGACTTCATCTGCGGTGAGTCATTCATGCAAGGCTTCCACGACTCCACATAAGCTTCTCCACTAGAGTTTAAGAAGCATTGATTGAGGCCTTCAGATGTGATGCCTATTAGCACCAGCAGGATCTCAGACACATGCTTAGTAAGTCACTGGTTCCTCTTCCTTTTTTTTTTTTAAAATGGAATGTACAAACAAGTTATGAACCAATGATTGAGCCCTTATCTTCACATGCAACAAGGGAGCATTTGACCTGCCTTGACCACCTTGCAAGGAGAGACAAAATGAAACTGGAGACTGCTCAGGCCCAAAAAAATCACACAGAAATTATATTAGCTACTATACTGTTCGGCCAATGGCTCAGGCATATTTCTGGCAAGCTCTTACATCTTAAATCAACCTATTTCTACTAATCTGTGTATCATCATGAGGCTGTAGCTAACCGGAAAGGGTCCGGGTCCTCCTTCTTCAGCAGCTACATGGCATCTCCTTGACTCCACCTACTCACTCTCTCTCTCTCTCTCTCTCTCTCTATATATATATATATATATATATATATATATTAGATATCTCTCTAATATATATATTAGATAGATATAGATATAGATAGATAGATATAGATATAGATATAGATAGATAGATAGATAGATAGATAGATAGATAGATAGATAGATAGATAGATCTTCCAGCCTGGCTATATTCTGCCCTGCCATAGGCCAAAGCAGCTTTATTCATTATCCAATAAAAGCAACACATATAGAGAAGGCCATCCCACATCAACAAACCAAGCCTGGCGGAAGTCCTTTGTATCTTTTAGGCTGCGGTGATTCAGATGCTATTAACCATGACTCACTGAGCCAACACATGCTCATTGAGCGTCTGCCATACGCCATACAATAAGCAGGGCACACACCACACATCAGTGCAGGGGAATTGCAAAGCATGTGGTTAGCTGACTGGGTAAGTAGGGGTGTTGGACTGAGGGCAGCTTACACAGGAATACATAGTCAGCACATCTCCGGGGCTGTAGGACCCAGTGGGGCAGGGTTGATGACTGGTGGTACCAGAGTTTAGTTTTAGTTAAACATACTTTTAACTATGTTAGAGTTAAGCTTTGCTTTCCTAAAAGAAATCCAGAACATATTATTTGGTTTTGATTTCTCTGCCCTGTGAAAAGTCTGCTGACTTCTGACAAATATATCTTATGGGTATTGAGATATTTCGAGCATGGAAACAAGAAAATATGGCTTCACTCACCAGGCACACACCGGGCACCTAAGTCCTGACCCTTCCTAGGTCCTGGTGTTCACAAAAGGAACACAATGTCAATGGAAAGGCGATTACATTCGTGTCCTCATGGAGATTATGAGAGAAGAGGATCAATCGTATTAAAAAGTGATATTTGTCTGGGAAGATAGCTTGTCATTAAAGTGGTTGCCATACAAGCATGGGGACCCGAGTTTGAGCCCCAGAACTGCAATAAAAGATCAGCAGGCACAGCAGCACACCCCTGTAATCCCAGTCCTGGTGAAGCAGAGACAGGGGCATCCCTAGGCCTCATTGACCAGCCTGCCAAGTGAGGTCCAGGACAGTGCCATACCCTGCCTTAAGTAACAAGATGATGACTCCTGAGGAAGGCCACCTGAGCTTGTCCTCTGGCCTCCCATGCATGTACATACATGTATATGTGCTCACTCACACACGAACATATAAGTGCATAAAAACTGAAATAAACAAAATCCCGCCATCCCAGGAATGCTGTCCATCATCAGACAGGCATCAGCTGTGCCCTCCCCTCCTACCTCTAGCTCGGGCAATGCTACCAGAAACTTCCATTTTCAATCTTGACACTTTCTACCTTGTCCCTGACACCAGACATAACTTTCATCAAAGATCAATCAACATACACATCGCGGGCTGCCGTCTATCTTTCTGTCAGCTCCACAGACCTGCATGGTCCCTGCTGGCTTCATCTGTCCTCTGTCCCTCTCTACCCCATTCTAAACAGAATACTCGTTTCACACTTTGAACACGTTTCCCACCAACTGACTGTTTCATATCATTTTCCTCCTTTGAAGTGTTCTAGTAATTCCCTCAACTACCAGTGGGTATCTCAGACATATGCACACTACAGCACAGCTAGTCGCTGGTGTCCCGCTACTATGCCCTGTCCTCGGGGAAGCTGGAAACTACCCAGTCCCCTCTCCAAATGATCACAAGACAGTAGTCTCACCATCCCTCTCCAGTAAAAGCTAAAACCTAAATCTTCCCACACCTAATACAAGGTATCTGTGATCAGGTGGTCCACACAGGAATCCTTGGGGCAATTCTCATGCTAACAGACAACAAACATTGTTTCTTAGTCAACAAGCACGTGTCAGAGGTGGGGGGGGGGACTAGGCGGAGGGCAGGCCATCAGGAAACAGGAAGGAAGCAGGCTTGAGAAGCGAAGAGAAAGCTCAGCAGCAAACACAGGTGGAATTGGGGGTCTCCACTTCCGGTGCAGAAGCCCTCTCCTTCGAACCATCCTGTCCCCTCTTCTGAACTACATGCAGACAAAAGGCACCATTTACAGCCTTCCCCAGACAGAGGCATTAGCTGCAGGAAAGCTAAAAGCCTCAAAAGCCCTCCAGCTTTCCCAACTTCCTCACTTGGTTCAACTAATATCCTGTAAGCCACTTAAGTGCCATGACTGGACAGACCGGTTTTCTCTTCTCTCCCTATTTTACAAAGATTCTCGGCTGCTCAAAGGCAAAGGGGATATTTCTATGTCGAGACATCTATAAAACAATCATCCCGAGGCAGCACAGAAAGATACAGATGATTCAGTGGATGTGGGGAGGGAAAGGAGCCCCTATTCCCGGAGTCTGGTTAAAACCTCTTGCTTGTTGAGAGGCAATGATCGCCAGCACAGTTGACATCATTTGCTGCGAAGCAATGCAGTTTTTATGGAGAGATGTTGTAAATGAGGGGGTTAAAATGGCACGGATTCACGCAGAAGGCGTCTGCCCTTCCCTGGCTGCAATTTTCCAGGAGTCTTACAAACCCCATTTACACTAAAGAAATGCATGATGCCCCTGGAGGGCCATGGCTTTATCTTATCAGATTTAATCCCATCAAAGGCACCCCTGGAGCCAATCTCTAATCTCAATTATCAAGAAAGGGTGGAGGAGAAAGGAGGTGGGGTTCTTAGCAATCCTTTGAGAAGTAACTTAAAAGATACCCAAATTGAATTTGTGGGTGCTGCTCAGACACTCAAGTGGGACTCACCCTTAAAAAAATCCACCCCCACACGAGCGGGTCTTACTTTTTCCCTGATTGCTTCTCTATATATCAATCTCCATTCTTAAATCTATGTTAAAATATTCTCCTAATCAATTCCAGCTGGGTTTTCTATTGGATCATCTGGAGAAGCTTCTCTGGAGTGGACATCTCTGCAGAGATCCCTTCAGCTACTGCGGGAGGCAGCCAGGTGCTGTGTCTTCAGCAGACACCCACTTCCGCTGAGGAGCCTTTATTGGGACAAACACACCGTTCAGTTCACAGGGCAAAGGAGAAGTGTCTGAAATAATTCTTTATATCAAAACAAGAATTGCGCAGTCCTATATAATTAGAGAATATTTTTCTTTCATATCTGATGAAAAGCAATGTGAACTCACCAAAAAAACACACTATAGTTTAAAGATACATGTGGAGTGTGTGAAGCCTTTTTTTAATTACTAAATGAATGCCTAAATAGTCTGAATAAGATGGAGCATGGTTACCTGTGACTTCTAATTCATCAGAGAAGATACAGATGAAAATAAAATATTCATTAGTATGAAGAATGGAGTTGGGAGCATTCTCCTGAACATTTCTACAGAAAGTGTGTGTTACAGCAAGCAGAGAAACTCTGGGGGAAAATAATGAGGGAATGACATCACGGAACTAAGAAGTGAAGAACTAGGGGCAAGCAGGAAGACTGAGACTTAAGTGGCCTCCAGAGCAGATAAGAAAGACAGTCTTAGGTGTCCTAGGGTAGAGAGGACAGGAGAGGTCTCCAGTGCACTGAGCTGATAATGTCATAAACTACTAAAGGCTGAAGAATTTGTCAAAGTAACAAAGAGATAAACAAAACAAAGTTAAAGGAAGGGAATAAGAAAGATCAATACCCAACTTTCTCGTCCCAGGAATGGCGCCCCCTACTGGACTCTGCAGGAAGACCAGGATGCAAGGATTGCACTAGTACTGTGTCTTTCTCAATTTTAAAGAGACAGACTTGACCATTAAATTTAAAAATAAAGTGCACTTTAATCACAGCTCAATAACCTATTTTGATACTTTACCCTTTCCTACTTTAAATAAGTAATACAAGCCCATAAAAATTTTTGAAAACTTTGAATGTGAGGCAGGACAAAATGAATGTAAAACTGCTCTGCATTCAAGAAAAAAATTAAAAAGAAGGAAAATTTAAAATATAAAAAATTTAAAAGTTGAGATTAAAATCGTAAAATGAATTAATAGATCTTTTAAGTGATGCTCATTTTTAATCAAACTTTTAATCAATAAAACCAGCTGTATATGTATATGTGTATGCATGTATATTATATATATGCACACTACACATTTATTTTACACATATGTGCATGCACACACATGTGCATGTGTGCACACACATATACACACAATCTTCAGGAAAAAAACATATGTGCTCTCCCTAATGATCAGATTTCCTTTCTCTTAGAAGATTTTAAGTTTAGAAGAGATGGAAGACTCCTGAGAAAATTAGCAGTGACCGGGTACATTATTCATTTTTGTTTGGTTTTGTTTTGTTTTTCAAGACAGCTTCTCTATGTATCCCTGGCTGCCCTGGAATTCACTCTGTAAATGAGGCTGGCCTTGAACTCAAAGATCCGCCTGCCTCTGTCTCCGAGTGCTGGGATTAAAGGCATTAAAGGCATGTGACATCAGCATAATTAAGAGCTCAGTGTTTATAGCCTTAGAGAGCAATAAAAAATATGAAGTTGCAAACTCCTTCAGCAATTTTGTATCCCAGGGCCTTTAAACACCCACACTGCCCCCAAAACTAAAACACCTAAAAAGACTAATGACATGCTACTATTAAGCCAGCCCTCCGGATGAGATGATTATACAGATCTTAAGTGAATCTCTTGAAATGGTATAAATAATAAAAAAAAAAAAACAGTCCCATTGGGAGTATCATTCCACTTTAGTTTCTTACTGAAGTATCCGACAGGTATAACCTGTCGACCTGCAGAAGGCTAGCTGGGAAAATATTGGCAAAGACCTAGCATTTACATTTGTAGCCACTGACAGCAAATGAGTTTTCACTTTTTTGTTCTGGAACAATCCTCCTGTATACTGTGTGAATATACGTCACTATGATTGGTGTAATAAACAAGCTCACTGGCCACTAGCTGAACAGAAGAAAGTTGGTGGGAAAGTCAAACTGAGAATGATGGGATGAGGAAGGCCGGAGTTGGGGGAGATGCAAGAAGATACGGGGAAAAGCAAGATGGACAGGCTGCACTGAGAAAAGGTGCCAAGCCACATGGCAGAGCACAGATAGCATAGGTAAGAAATATGAGTTAATTTAAATGTAAGAGTTAACTAGTAGTAAGCCTGAGCTATCGGCTGAGCATTGACAATTAATATAAACCTCTGTGTGGTAACCTGGAAGCGGCTTCAGGGATGGGAAAACTCCACCTATGCTTTTTAATTTTTATTCTGGTCACTATAATTTTTTCAAATGCAATAATTTTTTCAAACTTTAATTTTCAAACAATAATTTTTTCAAAAATTTTCAAACTTTAACCCAAATTGTCATTCATTCAACCTTTTAAAAGATTTTATTTTATATGTATGGGTGTTTTGCGTGCATGTATGTCTATTGACCATGTGTGCCTGTGGTCGCTCTGGAGGCCAAAAGCTGGCATCGATCAGATCCCCTGGATGTACAAATGGTTGTGAACTGACATGAGGGTGCCAGGGACTGAAGCTGGATCCCCTGCATGACTAACACGGGCTTTTAACCCCTGGGGCAACTTTCTGGCAGCCTATATTGTCGTTCTTTTAAAAGACACATGTTTTTTTTTTCCCAAACCATAGCAGTAAAGAATAGATAACTGATTCGGTGCCAAACCATATGATACCATTCTAAAGGAAAGGCCCCAGGTCAGAATAAACCAAAGGCTTAAGAAATGCGATCGGTATAAAACAAAAACCTGTGATTTGGATGCAAGGGGCGAAGGAAATTAAGGAGAAAAATCCAAGTCCGCAGAGAAAAAGTGACGGCCGTCTTCAACAGAATACAGCCTGTGGGATGAGGATGTTTATGGATTTCTGTCCAGAAGCAACAGAATTTACTTAGGGAAGTTGGGTGGAATGATGCAAAGATAAACAGTTAAGGAAAATGATGAAGAGGATAACAGACTTGACAGGTGAAGCTTAAGTGTCGCTGCTCTCCCTCGATGGCCTCAGATGTTCTAAGTGTCAGCTGCTTTTTTTTTTTGTTATTTTCCCCTCCTAAACAGTATTAGAACTCAGGGCTTGCCGGGGTGAAAGAAGCCAATCTTCGACCACAGTGTGTTATGTCGTGACTTT
>JAQHUG010000082.1:1913387-1965912 GCA_028555095.1 Dicrostonyx torquatus
GATGAAGTGAGTCATCAAAAACTGTTTACTAAATCCCAGGTGAGACCAAGTGGGATCATCTGAATCCTGCTCTGGCCAAGAAGAGGACATCTGCTGATGTGCCCTGAGATGACCAGCACTGGGAGCTCGCTCCACTTTCTATAAAGTAATTAACTCTAGGAGATCTAAACAGAAGCTTCTGCCAACTGCACATGCAAAAAGTAGTTGACCTGAGCAGACCTTCAAGTGTGCACATGTACTCCAGAGGTAAAGAAACGTCCAAGGTTCCCTCTTGTTGTCAAAGGGAAAAACACCTCCTGTGCTTTTGGGGGTAGGCAGAGGCAATGCATATTTTAGCAAAATACTGGCATTTCCCATCTGTTCCTTCATCTCAATATTCATGGGACTCACAACGCTATTTAGGTGGAAATCTAGAATTTACAGTTTGGAGGCTGGGGACAAATCCTCATGAGTAAAATGCTTGCTGCCTCAGTGTGAGGACCAGAGTTCAGATTCCTGAAACCCACATCAAGCTGGGTATGGTAGTGAGCATCTGGGATCCCAGGTCCCAACGGCAAAGACTCCAGAATCCCAGAGGTTCACAGCTGGACATAGGGAGTGGCCAACCAAGAGACCCTAACCCAAACAGAGTAGAAGACGAAGACTGATACACGAGGCTACCTTCATGCTGTGCATGTGTGCATGTGCCTGCACACACACACACACACACACACACACACACACATTATTCAGGCTTTTATACAGTTGGGAGACTTTAAGAAGCCTCTTGCTAATATTAGTTTATTGAGATTATCTTACAGGGTCATGAGTGACCCCACTGGAGGCTACAGCACCAGAAAGACCCAATACCCATTCAGCTTGCCACTTTCTGTAAGACCATGTCCATCTAGGTCAGGAGGAACAGGTGACACCTAAAAAAGGACGTCAACAGCCTCCCCATAGGTCTCATTGTCTGCAATATTGCTCTGCCCATTTCCTCACCATGACTGTGGACCAAGATAGTCCGTAGTTCACAACAGTTGTGCTATTTCAAGAAAGAGATAGGACATCAAATGTGGCTTTACAGACACTAAAGTTTCTGCCAGCAGCTGCCGCGTGTTTCAGTTAAGGTTAAATAGAAACTGCCAACATCCCCCAAGTGTTCTTAGCAATGCAAAGCTAGTGAGAACCACAGTCGTCTTGATTCTCCAGTGCTCAAATGCCCCTTCTATCCTTTCCCTTACCTTGGAGGGATGTTCCCAAAGGCCAGACACTCAAGTCCCTGTCTGTAAAGTTTGTAAAATGAGAATAACAATAGCCCTTCCTTTAGAGGATTCAATGCATTAAGACTTGGAAAGTGTTAGATGTGGTGCCTGGCAGGGTGTATCTATCATTTCTCTAACTACTATCTTTGATAGCTTGGAAACAAAGCAGAGAATTCAAACCTGGCTTTTTCTATTCTTTTCTTACTGTGGTTGTGTGTGATTTCCTTTGGTAGGTTTTCTCTACATAGGCCCCATCTGGCCTCAAATTTATGGTGCTCCTCCTGCCTCTGCCCAAGTGCTAGCATTACAGGGCTGCCCCGGCACACCCACCAGCCAGGCCTTTTCCCAACTGTGTTTATTCTATGATTGTCTTTTTCAATTAGCTCTGAATCGCTGGAGAGTGGTTATAAGCATGCTTTCTGTTTATAGAGAGAAATAATGCTGGGATGAGGCAAGGCTTTGAGACCTGAGAAGAAAAGGATTAATTAGATGCCAGGCAGAGGTGGTGCACACCTTTAATTTCCAGCACTTGGGAGGCGGAGGCAAGAGTATCTCTATGAGTTCAAGGCCAGCCTGGTCTACAGAACGAGTTCCAGGACAGGCTACAAAGCTACACAGAGAAATCCTGTCTTGAGAAACCGAAAAACAAACAAACAAAAAAAGATGTAACTGAAGATTCTTAAAGAAAGAAAAGTCCTGAATATTCCACTCTGGAGAGTTTCTTAGCTCAGAGTGGAGTTTTTTTAGCATTCACTGATTGGTTGGTTGGTTTGAGTGGGAACATAGAAGGGCAGTGGTGGGTGGGAAGAAGTTTGTTCAGCTGCTCCTGTATGGCTGGTATGGCCATTAACTTCATATCCCCAGTGCTCAGGAGCTCAAATGTTTAGACATAGCTTTGGCACACTACATAAACCTGACATTTTGTGGTCTTTCTCCACAGGAGGGAGGTAACATATCCTCCTTCTATTTGACAGGCATCATAGAGAAAGGGATCACATCGATCATTCTAACAGACGAGTTCAGAGTCACTGCTAGGAGGACAGAGATAGGCTTACTGGAGCATATGGATGTGGGTCATAACTATGTACTGGAGCCCCGAAGTCACGTGTTGGCCATTCCTTTGGATGAAGCAGTCAAAGACCTGCTCGTTCCATGTACTTACTCCCTGGTAAACTGAGCCACCACACACATGCTCTTGAACACTCTGCCTGTAGTTTACTCTGGTGCAACCCTAGACAAAACTGACCTCTTTTTGTAATCCCTGACCTCCTCAGGTCAGGTCGAGTCTCCGTACTGACAATGATAAGAAAAGAGAAAGGAAGAAAGATAGAAAGGAAGGAAGGAAGGAAGGAAGGAAGGAAGGAAGGAAGGAAAGAAAGAAAGAAAGAAAGAAAGAAAGAAAGAAAGAAAGAAAGAAAAGAAAAGAAAAAAGAAAAAAAGACACCCAAACCCTGTTGCAGGAATCTCTTCCAAATGTTCATCTTCCCTCCCTTCCCTCTGTGGTACTTTATACTAGCCAAAATCAGCTCCAAATCAAAGCTAACCAATGTGACTCTGACTGCATAAAACACGTCCTGACACAAACGAGAAGGTTCCAGTCCTTTTCTCAAAGCACTGGGGCCACAGCTATCTGACTGGTGAAGGTTAGGTCACCCTAGAAGCTCTTAAAACATACTAGTAGACTCGCTGTTTTAGCTAATTATTGTTTTTCTACTAGAATAAACAGTTCATGACTACAACAACTCATACCCCATGATACCGGAGTATCCGCTCTATCTGGGTGCTGTATGACTGCAGTGTCCCTTATTCTTGAAAAGACAGCCACTGAAGTATCAGACTTTAAAAGCCAAGCCATGTCTGGACTGGCACATTGTACAGCCCAGAGTCCTGGGTACTTGGCAATCTTTTTGTTACTTCAAACACACCAGGAAAGACTTAAAGACACAAATAAGTGTGGATCTGTGTCCGAAATGAAGGATGAGGTCAAGGGGTACTAAAGCCAGAGGGTTGCCCTTTCTACTCTCGCTGCCATTTTCACATGAAGGGGTATGAAGACAGAATGGCAGGTGGTTGAGGTGAGACTGAGTAAGGTTCTCCATGGATCCGGAGATAACGGGCTCACTGGTTCTCCAGAATACAGCCTGGATGACCATTACTGATCCAGCTTTTATTTAATCTAGCACCACTCGCTTATGACTGTTTATTAGTATACTCTAAATACTCAGAGATGAACTGGACAGCTCCGCTTGACGACAGCCACACTATACCCTGTCAGTTCTTTTTGCAAGAATTAAGCACAGGGGGTAGCAAGGAAGACAAACCATACCTGCCAGTCCCTTAGCTCCTAGCCAAGTGTTCTAGTCCACTTTAACTGTCAACTTGACACAGACTAGACTCACCTGAGAAGGGTGTCCCAGACTGGTCTGTGGGCATGGCAATGGGAAATGATGGTTAACTGATTAAGAGGGCCCAGCTCACTGCAGGTGGCACCATTCTCTGGGCAGGTGATCCATGCTGCCTAAGAGTAGAGAAACCAAGCTGAGTGCCAGCCAGCGAGCGACCTGGCACTCAGCATGTGATGTAGTAGTTGTGACTGTCCCACAGTGCCAGGCTATAACCTGGAACAGTGAGCTGAAGTAAGCACCACCCCCCAAGTTGCCACCATTGTCAGAGTATTTTACCATAGCAACAGAAATGAAGTTAGGACAAGAGGATACAAGTAGAGATGGTGATGTCTACATTTAAGGAGCTGGGCTACTCTGGGAGACAAGCGCTCAGTCAGATGTATCCGCTTCCAGGTTTATCTTCCCGATTTACGGATCCCTCCCCACAGGCCACCCTGTCACCCGGCAGTAATAAGTATGTGTATGTATGGGGAGGTTGCATATTTCCCTAGTTTCTCCCTAATCCTCATAATGTAAACACCTGGCAAGACAGAGATAATGTCCTTGGTTTTGTGCCTTAGCATTTGGCAGATCTTGAGCATGATGCTCAAATTTTGATGAATGGATGATGCCAACATATATAAAATTCTGTGGACATATGAGGTTAGGACAGACCACCTCTTAGGGGCTGAAATCTTGGACAATGGAGACGAGCAAGAAACTTTGCAAAGCTCAAGAAGCAATGTTAGAGAAAACCCTGGCAGGTACCCTCATTGCTGGGGACCTCTGACCCCCAGAACAATAAAGAGCACCGCAATGTAACACTTTATATTCCACCAGACGCGATCATGAAGTGACAGAAATTTATACGATAAGAATTTGTATGATGAGCACACATCACCCACCATCTAGTTTGCCAAGTTTTGCCACGACGCCATCCATGCATCAGATGTCTTCCTTAAATCCTACACATGCAAGCACAGGTGTGTGACTATTGAAGCTTATCCTATCCATATCACATTAATTCAGATGAATACGCTCCCAGAAGACTGGCAGTCGCGGATATACCAAACTCTAACTCCGACAATAAGCAACTGATTGCTGGTACCACTCGTTATTTAAATTGCACTTACTCATTATCTATGTTTGGACAATAAGGAAAGTCACAGGGTTGACAGTCAATACAAGCTGCTTGAAAATAGTTACTTTTGAGGAAGGAACAGTGGATACCCACTATGCATCTCAGCTGGAACTCTGTAAACAGCATCTGCTATGTTTGTAAGATAGTGGAGAATCGTTTTCGGGACAAGTGATGCTCTCTGTTCCCTAGGCGGCTGCCTGCGGATGCGCTATTGGGAAGACATATGTTTTCACTTGTTTCTGTAGTGGTGATGGGTTATGTCAGGCTCTCTGCTTCGCCCTGCCCTGCTTCCCTTGGAACTGACAGCATTCATTTGTTAAACAGACAGCTAGAGCTGGAAACAACGCCAGGAACCAGCTGTTAGATGTGGGAGGAAGTGCACCACGTGGCGTCAATACGCTGGGTCGCTGCACCAAAAGGCTGTGTGATTGACTGGACTCCCAAGCTTCCCCTGGGTGGCATGGAGGCACCTGAGATGACCACCGTGTTGGAGATGGCTGGTCTTAATTTTCATTGGTTATTTATCTTCTGCCCCTTCTGTGTCCCTTGCCTTAAGGTAAATCCAAGGAAAATAATCGTAGGCTTAAGGGGTGTTTGTAATTTGTGTAGCCCATCCCCCTAACTTTACAGAGGCAGGAAATGGGATCCAGGGAGAATAAAGAATGGCCCAGAGTTTTAAAATCTCCATCAGCGATATCGTAGAACCTTGTTGCCTACTGTTCCATTTTCTTGTCTATTTAGTAGAAAAGTTGGGCTTGATTAAAAGGCTCACCTGCATCTTAAGTTCTAGTATTTTCTTCACTCAGGGGCATAAGCAGGTGACATGATGAGCAAAGTAAACATGAATAAGGCAGGGAACTCCCCATCGAAGTTCCCCTCCCCCACCCTCCCCACTGCACCACTAGCCTTGGTAACCTGCAGAATTTTAACTCTATGACCTTTGTCCTCATTCGATCCTCTACAGAATCTCTAATGTTTAAGACATGCCTTGCTTGCTGAGGCAAAGCGGAGGCATTTCCTTTTCTGTCTCTGGCATCTGCCAGACCACGTGGCAGAAAGCTAACAGCCTGGGTATGCCACGTATAAAAATGTAATTCCTAAAACGCCTTGGCCTATGAACAAGGAATAGATAAGTAAGGGAAAGGGAGCCGAGGCTTTGCGTTTGGATCTAGATTCAAATTCTGCCTCTGCTCCTTAAGAACCCCTGCCACTCTGCCACTTGCCCACCCTGCTTCTTTCAATACACCCTGGGATTCACATATGGCTCTAAAAAGGCTCACAGCTTGGTGACGGGCCTACATTATGAAATCAAGAGAGGTCACTATAAACAGGAGCAGGCAGATAAACGAAGCTTTCTAGAAGGCTGAAATAGAAGCAGAGTTTATTTAACCTTGTGGAGTCTGTGTTTCTCAAATACCAGGGGCTCCTACGCAGAAGCAAACGACAGCCATCTCCAAGCAGTGAATGTTTCTATTCAATGGCTTATGCTCACTCCTAGAGCTTCGAAACTGTGGCTCCCAGCAGAGGCTAGGAAGGAGGGGACTTGGTGGCAAAACCAGCAAAGGGCCCCAGGCATTAAATTAAGCCAGTATCCTCCACCCAGGTTCAGGTTTAGAAAGACATAAATAAGAGATGTGTAGCGTGGGGGTCACTCATAAGATGTGGACTAGTAGAGGGACCACTGACTGCAGACACGGATTTCCAGGCTTGCCCTCACCCTCATAAAGACATCCTCACTCAGCTGTCAGGCAGATTCGCTTCAGGTTTGAAGCACAGAGTAACCGGAGGATGAGGGGGAGGGATGGCTGTGTTAAGTTTTGGCTCACACCCATCTCCAGTCACACAGTTAAATAGCAGACTGCCAAGAGTCGGAGTACGTGATTTTCTTTTCTGACAAATATAAGATGGTTCAGGTCACCCTGGTCACGTGATAAGTTGTGTCTTGACACACCTCGTACTTCTAGGCTTTGAGATGACCAAAGAAAATGGGCAGTCAGAATCTTGGGAGCCATCTCAAAACACACGTTATCCAAGAGTATCCACACAAGGAGAGCATGCGAATGTGTGCGTGCAGGTGCATATGTGTGTGTCTGTGCACATGTAGAGTCCAGAGGCGGATACTAGATGTCTTCCTCTAGGGCTTGTCCCTTGTTTTGTGAGGCAGGGTCTCGTTGAACCTGACACTCACTGCTTCTGCAAGATTAGCTGGCTGTCAAGGCCCAGAGACCCTCCTGTTTCTACCTCCTTTGTGCGGGAATTTTAGACGCATACTGTCATACTCAGCCTTTAATGTAGATGCTGAGGATCCGAGCTCAGGTCTCCCTGCTGGTATGAAAAGCACTTTTCAGACTGAGTCCCCTCCTCAGAAATGCCTATTCTTATATTTTCAAGTAAAATATCATAAAGGGGATTGCTTCTGCTGTTCCATCATTCTGTTTAGGGGCAGTTACAGGCTGTATATCAGTGGCTTACTATGGTAATATTCAAGAACTCAGCATCAGGATACTGAGTCCCTTAACATCGGTCTCAAACAAGGTTTTCTTTGATTCTCTAGCCATAGCTAAGGTAACTATGACCTGAAATGACAGCCAGTATCTTATATTTTCTATCAATGCACAGGCTATGAACCAAAGCAGCCCTTTCTACCCAGTAGTTTGTTTATTTAGCCAATGATGGCTACTTTCCTTTAGACACCTACATAGCTTGAATGGAAAGTGCCTGGGTGCCTGTTCTCAACTTCTCCCTGTCCTTTCTTCTCACCAGGATGTCTACCCTTCTCTTTAGCTACTTTCCTGGCAGGCAAGCCTTTCTGAAATTCTTTGCTAAACTGGTTTGTTTCTGACTTTCCTCCACAGGAGTTCCTCAAGGCTGGGTTCTCCTATGCAGAAGGCTCTTTCTTCCCTGACCAGCCAATCAGAAACACGTATAAGTACAGACAGCACAGCAGCCATGCCACAAACTGGAACCAAACTGGAGTCAAATCATACTTGTTCTGCTTGGAAGAACTGTGATCCTGGGGGAGTTACTGACTGTTTGGGCCTCAGTTTCCTCAACATGCCTGCATGGCATTGGAGGGCATCGGTTTGGTCCAGACATTAAAGAGGAATGTTAAGATATCTAAAGCACACAGATAAGCATCTTCTGCACAGCCAGCACCTGTCCTCTGTGTTGCTCCATTGTCTGAAAGCACTATGGTATTTGTTTCTGCCCCCCTCTGCCCTTTCCTTTTTCTCTCTCTTCTCTGCCTCCACCCCCAGCCCACATCATGGAGAAAGCCTATGGCTTCCATGAACCTAGACATGCTCTCCACCATTGAGCTTCATTCTTAGCCTTCTTTTACCATTGCAGTTTGAGACAAAGCCTCACAAAGACCCCCATGCTGGTTTTGAACTTGTAATCCTCCTGCCTCAGGTTCCCCAGTAGCTCAGCTTACTGTCCTGCACCAGGAAAGGCCAGCAGTGCTGTGATTCTTCCCACCACCCCCCACCCAGGATACGAATGATAAGCTGTATTTATATAGTCAGTAAATATCACTAGTTGGCACAGATCCAAATCCAACCACCAGCCCCGAGACTGCGAAACAGCTGAGCGACAGCGGGATGCTCATCAGGAAGGACATGGGCCTTTGTGACCAGTGCCACAGGTAACAGGCACTTGTGCCAGATGTGGGAGGGGGGACTTCAGTGGCTATGGGAGCGAGGCCTCAGTCAGAGGGCTCTTGTTTTCTGCAGCAGAATCACTACTCCAATACTGTGATTCTTGATTGACTGGGGGAACAGAGAGGAGCAGAGAGGTGACCATGAAAATTCTAACCCAGTTTTTTTGTTTTTTCATCTTCAACATCCCAGCACCAAGAATGGTGTCTGATGAATAACAGATTCTGAGTAAGTAGGTGCTAATTGAATGAACAGTACGGCTGCTAATACAGTTGCTACCCGCCAACTAAATGAAATTACCCTTAGGTAGAAAGTCGGGGATGGAATTTAACAGTGAATACTAAGTAGCCCAAAGTTTGCATTGTCTGTCCCATAAAAACTGGGCGAGATTGTTGCTTATACAAGGCTTCCTTTTATCCTGCTTGTTCTTGTTTTCTTTATTTGCTGAGGAGCAGGAGTTAGCAAGCTCCCTTCATGACAGTGCGCGACTGTCAGATTCATTTGTGGAACAATAACTGAGCATTTATGACGGGTTAAGCCCTGAGTGAGGCACTGACTTTAAGGAATTAAATCTGACTGGGGCTGGCCACTGGTCTCAGGTGTGTGGATTCTGACCAGGCAGACAAACAGTTAAATAGAAATTTCCCCAACAGCCCCCCCTCTGCCCACCCCACCACCACCCACAAGCTTGTAAGACCAACAAAGGGACACTAACAAATTCTTGAGAGGGTTTCTTACAAAGAGTGTGTGTGTGTGTGTGTGTGTGTGTGTGTGTGTGTGTGTGTGTCCACACAGCCTTTAATGAGGCTAGAGTTAGCCAGGTGAGCAGAAGTGGGGGAGGGGAATAGGAGCTGCAGGTGAGGGAGCAGAGGTCAAAGTCAGAGGGGCTCAGTGGCCTGCAGCTATTTGATCTTCCAAGCATAGAATGGATATGTGCACTGGAGGCAGAAAAGCAAGAGAATTTCCTACAAGCGCAATTAAAAATATTGTGTATATTCGTGTTTAGTTCAAACTAAAAATAACATCGTGGGCAAACCCTTGCATTCAGCTGACGCCAGCGGAAGGAGCCGAGGAATTCTACAACTGCTGGTGAAGCTCCCAAAACTGGGAGTTCCCTCAGACTTTAAAGGGCACTGAGCTTCCGTGTGAGAACAGTGTAGCCACAACTGGGATTTTACGGTGAGGTTGCTGGCCTAAAGAGACGGGAGGGCAATTAAGAGTACTAGCTGCTTTTTCAGAGGACCGGAGTTCAGTTCCCAGCACAGAGATAAGGAGGCTCGCAACTGCCTGAAACTCTAGTTCCACAAGATCTGATGCCCTCTTGTGGCCTCTGCAGGCACCAGACACGCATGTGGTATGCATATATACATGTAGACAAAATACTCATATGCATATAATAAAACAAAAGTAGATGAATCTCAGATATTTTTTTGATGGGTGTAAGAGGCATGGGGTCATCATAATCACCCAACAAGACACACTTAGTCTCCACTTGACCCCATTTGGTTTGTCCCTGACTGTGAACCATCATATGGTTTTAATGGAATTATTGTTGCTGAGACACTGGGTTTAGGTTACCACAACTTGTCACAATTTACGATCCTTTTGTTTTAGAGACCAAGAATATCATCATTATAAAGATTTATCCACCAGAATCTATTGAGTTTGATACCAGAGTCCACTAAAAAAAATACATTCAGCTGCTGTTTTGTAGGGAGTAGATGGTTTCACTACCAAGGAATGGTTTCCTTAGCAGCTCTGGGTCTGCCTGGCACTGAAATGCAATAGTCTGTTGACCACATTGCTTTGTCGCTTGAGAGCAGAAATAGGTAAGGTCACAGCAGGTAAGGAGTAAGCCCACTCTCTTTATACTGCCTAAGTGACAACTCGGTGGTTGCTTAATCTCTCTTCGCCTCAGTGATTTCAACTAAAATATTATACAAAAAGACTAGCTAGGGGCTGAAGAGATAGCTCAGTGTCTGTAAGGTGCTTGCTTGCTTTGCGTTCATGAGGATCTGAGTTTGATTCCCAGATCTCACAGTTAAAAAGGAAGGCAGGGTGGTACATGGTTGTATTCCCACTACTGTAAAGATAGAGGCAGACAGATCCCTGGGGCTCACTAGCTGGCCAGCCTAATCTAAACTAAGAATTCTATCCCGATGAAAGGTCCTCAGAAAGGTGGGTAATTCCTAAGAAACCACACCTGTGTTTGGCCTCTGACCTCCAAATTCTCTCTCTCTCTCTCTCTCTCTCTCTCTCTCTCTCTCTCTCTCTCACACACACACACACACACACACACACACACACACCAAAACAAACAAGCAAAAACAGCTTTATTTGTTGACTGCTGTGAGAACTAGGTATTTGCTTGGTAATAATACACAGACAAATAATATGTCACTGAACAAAAAATTAGGGGTGAAGAAAAAAATATAATGTTGTCTTTGGAAATTTTATTAAAAGAAATCAGTGGAGAGGAGAAAAAAAGAAAGAAAATCTGCCATGGAGTTACAGAAACTGCACTAGAAATTGCCCCAATGAATCACAGCGAAATAACAATTCCGCCCTCAAAGTACAATTTTTCAAAGCCATTTTAAAAGAAAATTCCTAGAATTAAAATGAGAGAATAGGGCTGGTTTTTCATGATGTCTTAGTTTATTTTTAAGTCATTATTTTCCCTTCAAACTTGTTGCTGCTATTTACTTATATGTACTTGATGCCATGATTTGCAACTCTAACTCTGTCCCTAAAAAAATGTATAAATATGGACCCCATCACATTCATTTCAAAAGGGTTAGGTGGCTAGATATTAACATTCGAAGTTGTTAGAACTCATAAATTAAAAGCTGTGTCCCATGGAATTGCTGTCATTAAAAGTGACAGTGCTAGGTAGATAAGAAGGGAATGTGGGGATAGTTTGTGCAATGATGCCTGTAATAATAATAATAATAATAATAATAAATAATTACTATATATAAAAAGAGAACAGGAAACTTTTCCTTATTGGAATTATGAGCTCTGAAAATAAAAGTCACAATTAACATTAACACAGAATTGTTGTCTTCCTAAAAAATTATTGCAAATCCCATTGCCTATCAACATCATAAATAAAATACCAGGATATTTCATCAATAAAGGGAAGAAAGAATAGAGTGTACACACCCACATTATGTATACACATGTGTGTGCACGTACATGCAGGTGCCCATCCATTCAAGAACGAAATGCACATATTTACTGTTCTCTTTTCCCTTCAGGTCTGAGAAGGTCCTCTAGCTTAAGCTACACAGGTATCTAAGACCAGCAGCTAAACTCTAAGCCAGCATGATCAGCTGCATACAGGTTGCAAATTCTTATCTGATCCACCACTTCTGTCTGCCCTTGATGCATGAAAGATCATATGCATGTAAAATATATCCTGCTAGTGAAACTGAATGTTTGGATGTTTCCCTTCCTGCCTTCCCCTGCAACTCCCTCTTTGCTGCCCCTGTGAGATCTGGGGAAGGCAAAGTGAGCCGGAATACCAGAGGAGATCGAGGGCAGATCTCTGAGGATACCAGAGGGAGCACCAGGCTTTTCAGAGGCACCAGTTGGCACATGTGTTTGAGATGGGGTTGAATGTGGGTAGAATATCTATAGGGGAAATTATATTTTCTGGAGGGGCAACATAACGGAGGGCTGTGACCCTTACAGTCTCTGACCCTTGCAGGTTTCCCAAGGACCGCTCACCATTCAAGGCTGGGCCATTTTCCCAGGATTTAGCCTATAGGACATATGCCTTAGCCATTACCTCCACCTGGTTAAGATGTCTTTCCCCCACTTCTTAGTTGAGCCATCCTCAGAGCTACCTCCTATCTCCAGGAAGCATAACTTCATAGCACTGTATACCTTCCTTGTTTGGGTGCACACACCAGTTCCAACTACACACCTCCAGAACCCTTCAATGGAAGAGCCACACCCACGAGATCGGAAGTTACACATTCTAGAGGGACAAGGATCCCACCTATCAAACAACCAGTCAACCGACCAAAGTCTATGTCACTGAACAATGGGGGAAAATGATCAAAGGACAGAACTAATAATGTCAATAGGACTGTGGAGACCCTCAGATTAGAAAGAAATTTTGGCATTCTATCACTCTACAGAAAGGCGCAGGCACGTTATTATGACAGCCACTACTAGAAGCCATGACAGCGGAGGTTCTCCACATTCACAGTGTGCAGGCAACTCTGAGTAGCTCTCCAAATAGCACCCTAGGGGTAGGCAGTGCCAGTACTAGAAACTGTGGAGAAAGAGAGAGAGAAAGAGAGAGAGAGAGGGAAGGAGGAGGAGGAGGAAAAGGAGGAGGAAAGAAGGAAGGAAGGAAGGAAGGAAAGAAAGAAAGAAAGAAAGAAAGAAAGAAAGAAAGAAAGAAAGAAAGAAAGAAAGAAAAGTAACATACCCAAGGCCACCCAGCTAGCATGACAAAGCCAGAATTTTCACTAGCCATTGACTACTAAATTCTAGCATGGAACCGCAATAATTTATAGCTCTCTACCATGCTCTAGTTTCTCCTGGAATTAAAGGCTGACTCACCTACCGACATTCCATTTGGGTAAATAAAACCATTTGCACTCAATGGTTAGGAAAGCCAAGAGGTTAATCAACAGCCTGTGTCTGCCATAAAAGGGAAATGCTGATTATCAGCAGGAAAAAAAAATCAATACGCCTTCAAACTGTTGTAAATTAAAAACAGATCACAGCCTCATTACAAAAATATGACTGCATTTCAGCATAAAGTCATTGAAAAGAACTGTTTCCAGACACCGTGCAGGTTATGAACCAGTTTCACATGATTGGTATCATTTTTAAAGAAAGTTGTTATCAGAAAGACAAGGCTGAAAAAAATTTATTTTAGACCAAAATCACAGGAAAATGTTCACAGGTTAAAAAAAATAATAAATAGCTTAATCAAAAAACAAATGATGAAGGCAAAAACCAATGAGTTCAAGAGTAAACTGCAAAGAGGAAGTTCTCAGTTCTGGCACACAGGGGAAATCAGGAGTCCAAGAACGCGTGCAAGAAATGGGGATTGGTTTATTTTGTAAACTGAAGTCAGAAACCAGGTGGATGCCAAAAAAAATGATTGTTTTCACAGAGTGGCATGTTACAGATTCTGCCGGTTCTGTTCACCAAACATGCCAATCTGCGACTTTTAAAGAGACTCGGATTCTGCATTTAACACGGTTATTTCTGCATGGAGCCTAAGTATGAAGAATAGTTTGGGGATTTGATTTAGGCATGGGAAAGAAGAAAAGTCAGCTAAGTGCAGAGGGAAACCCTATGTGTTTACTGACCCCATAGAAGGTAAGTGTGCGCAGGAAAGAATCTTGAGAGCCCTCTGCGTTTTGACTTTTCTAAGAACGCTAGCACTTCAGGCTTTCCCCATGTGGTGAGGACGAGCAAACACATTAGTGCCTCCTCTGTGATTTCCTCATCGCCCTCTTCCAGAAGATACTCTCCAGGGAACGATCAATGACATCCTAAGAACAATATTGTTTTCTGCAACAAGCTTGATGGACTCTTAATTGACCAGATATGTAGAAACTGTAAAATCTGAATTCCTTAGCATACTGATGTTCCATCCTGAGAATAGAGCACATAAAAAAATAAACCAGAAAATACTGACATTTAAGGTGGTATTTCCTTAATTTCTAAATCAACACATACATCGTGGGAAAAGAAAACCAAAACCAAAACAAAACAAAACACAAGTTACTGAGGTTTATCATGGGGTGATACTATGTGATACCCAGCCATATATCTGGTTTAAAAATCTCATACTGCCCAAGCTCCAGTGTGGGGGTGCAAGCCAAAGTCTCTGCACTCAAGAAGAGGAGACAGTAGAATGAGGAGTTCAAAGTCAACCTCTGACGCCAGAGTGGGCCACATAAAACCTCATCTCAAAACAAACAAACAAAAAAACAAGCAAGCAAACAAACAATCTCAACAATATAAACCTTCTCCCAAGGAACTGAAGGCAGCAAATGGCTTCTTCCTGAGATGGAAAAAAAAAAAAAACCTGTTCATTCCCCATGGGCTCTTCTGAACCTCCTTCTATCTCCCTGTATGTATCCAGATAACCTTGTTTTTACATCTTCCCTGCTTTTAGGATTTGAATTCAGATTCCCAACAGAAATGATGAGAAGAAACTAGGATACCCAGAAGAAGTCCTGTGGATAACGGGAAACGTAGGAGCAATCACACATTTCAAGGAGACTCAGAGCTTCCAGAAGGCAGCAGCCAAGACTGTGACAAGTCAGAAAATCCAGAGGCTGAGAGCAGCCTGTTAGTTTCACAGCACTGAGGCAGTGCCAGCTCCAGTAACGGCCTTCTGGAGGCAGTGAATGGGTGACAGTCTCATAGCCTCCAGTCTTTGTTGTAGGGACTTTCAGTGCACTGCAGGAGTTTAACCTGTACTCAGCTCACACTGTATCCAGAATCAGCCTGAAGCAGGTGGCATCATGCCCTGGCTTAGGGACTCTAGACTATTAAAAAGTTGGGGAAGTTAACCGGGTACTCAGCATGAATGCATTCTTTGCTCTATGCTCCAGACTGTGGGTGTGACATGACCAGCTGCTTCAGGCTATGGCCACAATGATTTCCCTGATGTGACAGCTCTAACTGGGAAACGTAAGTTAACATAAGCCCTTGGTCCCCTAAGCTGTCTTTTCTCGGGATACTTTGTCACCGTGGCAAAAATTAAACCAGGATGCTTACTTAATCTCATCGGTTCCCAGTCACTTCAACCATGGAATGGAGAAGAAAATACCACACACTCAAAATGCCATCTGGATCTGCAGGTAGGGCAAGGCTCAGGTATCAGATACAGTGCCTGGATTTCAGCAAGCATTCAACACACGCTCATTAGTATGACACAATGTACAAGGTGATGTGGTCACTACCACAGTGACCACCACTGCTCCTAGGAACAAGAGCAATGATAACCATTACAACCATAGTGGCAGCTTAAGATAGATTTGCTCTCTGCAAACTAGAATTTGATATGGATCTACCTTAAATAGGAGAGTGACTTGTCTCTCCTGGCCAGGGACCTCTCTATTTAAAACAAGCAAAAACACTTCTAACACAAAGAAGTACTTGGTGTGAAACTCTGCCCATGGCCAGATCTCCCAAACAGTAGGATTAAAGACTGGGATCTCAGGCCCGGCATACTTAACATTCTAGCCCCTGAACCTGTGGGCAACGTGGATGTAACTGGTTTCGTCCCTGTGATGTTCTGTCCTTGTTTTTAAACTGGAGTTTACAGCTCTGGGTTGGTGCGTTTCGTGCATCCGTTTGGCTGGCTAGGGCTGCCCGCAGAGCTGGCAAAGCATGACCACTGGCTGTGACTGACAGAGGGCTTCTGGAGGAGATTAGCATGTAGGTCAGCAGACTGAAGAGAGAAGGCCTATCCTCAGCTTTGTGGGGAGCCACCATCCAACCCACAGAGGGCCCAGACAGAGAAAAGGGTTGAGGAAACTCTGAGAGCAGAGCTTAAAGTTCTCGATCAAAGCCTAGCATAAATGACTTTAAAATCAGCTCTTTATCTAAAAGATTGTTTACATGATTTCCTTTCTCCCTTAATATCCAAACCAATATTTGATCAACATGGATAATCAATCCAAAGACTAACAGTAGAAGATACCCTTTTGGGAAACAAACAAGAATATGGCTGGATTAGTACTCTTAGTTGTCTACACCCCAAATTTTAGCTTTCCAGTCCTAGTTCTCTGTAGTTTTATGAGACTGGGAACTCTAGCTATAATGATGTCCTGCTTGGATTTTTTGTCAACCTGCCACAAGCTAGAGTCATCGAGAAAGAGGAACATCAATTAAGGAAAATCCCTCTCTCGATTGGCCTGTAGGCAAGTTTGTATGGCATTTTCTTGATTAATGACTAATATGGGCGGGCCCAGCTCACTGTGGATGATGCTACTCCAAGGCAGGGAGCTCTGAGTTGTATAAGAAAAGGCTGAGCAAGCCATGGGAAGCAAGCCAGTAAGCATCACTCATCCATGGTCTCTGTATCAGTTCCCGCCCCCAGGTTCCTGCCCTGTCTTCTCTTCATGATAGACTGTGATCTGGACATGTAAACTGAAATAAACCCTTTGCTCTCTGAATTGCTTTTTTTTTAAATCATAATGGGTTTTATCACAGTGATAGAAGCCCTAAGACATACGCAACCTGATTCCTTATGAGAAACACCCCACAACATAGATGTAGGGTATCCATCAAATACACATGAAGCCATTCCTGGGGCAACAATCATTTGGTATGTTACTGATGATGATCAACACCATAACGACCCTGTTATCACACACAGGAGCTTCTGTATGAACTGCTTATTATGTGTGAAGTGTGGTTTAAATTTTAAACACACAACTCAGTGCCATAGTCACTATAACTGTGAGATCATAATACCTCTAACCTCATAGTTAGGCAAGTGATGCCAAAAGATCAATCTGTTTATCTAAAGGCACATAGATGGTGAGAGGAAGAAGATTTTATCATTAAGAGAGTTTTACCAGAGCTGGAGAGACAGCTCCGCAGTTAAGAGCACTTACGGCTTTCACAGAGGACCACGTTCATTTCCCAGCACCCAATATGGTGGCTCACACCTGTGTATAATTCCAGTTCCCAGAGATCTGGTGCCATCTTCTGACCTCCGTGGGCACTGTATACATATATTGCACATACATCCATGCTGGCAAACACTCACACACACAAAAAAAATAAAAAGTAAACCTTAAAGGAAAAATGGCATCAGCACCATTAAGAGGTGGATTGATAAATCTAAGTCAAAAGATTCTTTTTAAATCCCAAGATAGTTATTATTATTATTATTATTATTATTATTATTATTATTAACAACCAGCATTTGGGAAGCAGGCTTTGAGCCATCTTATTTAACATGCATGTTTAGATAGGGGCTGTATTAAGGGTCAAATAATTTTCCCAGGCATGGGGAAATGGCTCAGTAGTATTTGGCCTTTAAGCCTTGAAGCAGGAGGCATCTCCAGAGGAACTGGCTGGCAAGACCAGAAATATCAGTAAGTACTGGATTGGATTGAGAGACCTTGCCTCAATGAATAAGACAGAAGGGTGACTGAGCATGATTCCTAACATCAATCTTGGGCCATCGCATAGGTGTTTGTGTGCATGGAAATGCATACACATGGGCACACACACATACCTGTGCCCCCTCTAAGCATACATATACATGCATGCAACACACACACTTGGGAAGAGAAACAAAATGCCAATATTATAATTCTATGAAGTGGGAGAGCCAAGACTTTAAATTCAAGACTGCCAGTCTTCAGAGCCTGTGCCTCCAAGCCACGCACAGCATGAAAGCAGGATACATGAGGCTGGGAAAGAGAGATATAAGGCTTAGGGATATTTGGGTCCTTTTTCTTGGACTATACCCTGACAGCATGTGAGTCAGAGCCTCTGAAATAGCTCTAAATCGGCTGCATGTCCCAGCCAATTCCTTTTCTATTAATGGAAACAAAGCCACACCTTCCTGCATTTAACATACGCGGGCCCTTGTATACATCAAAGCTACTGAGAAAAATCAGGTGCAGCCCCGTATCACACTATGTACAGTGTAGGAGGAGAGACTGCTGACAACCAGAGGGGTCCACAGTTAAGTGTAAGGTAAGTTCTTAGAAGGAAGAGTCTTAATGCTGTGAAAGTAAACATGGAGGAACTCGGGGATGGAGGGATGGATCACTGGAGGAGAGCACCCGCTAGCTATCCTACAGAGGACCTGAGTTTGGTTCTCAGAACCCACATCAGGCTGCTCACAAGCACATGTAACTCCAGGACGTGTGAGGCCCGCTGATGGCCTCGGCAGGCACTCACACACATGCCCTGCACCCCCTACCCCCCCTCTCTCTCACACGCACACACACACACATACACACACTCTCTCTCCCCTCCCCTCTCCCTCCTCGCCCTCTCTTATACACGCAGTTGCACATAAGTAAGAATTTTTTAAAAAGGAAACCAAAGGGACTTGAATGAGTTTAAGTTTGGGGAGACGGTTGGATGGAAAAATGAAAACATTTAAGAGTGACCTTAGAACCATTACATTTGGACAGAAATTTCTTGAGAGTGTGCGTGGCCTCTGAAAATTCTCTGGACACTGTTTCTTGCCTTTTCCTGTGATACAAGGTCCTACATAGTTCATCTGGACCCAAACTCAGTGTGCAGCTAAGACTGGCTTTGACTTCCCCATCTTCTTGCCTCTACCTAGTGCTGGGATTACAGGATTTCTCTGCGAGGCCTGTTTTATGTAGCACTAGGGATTCTGTTGCAGGGTTTCATGCAGGTTAGGCAACTCTGCAAACGAGACACAGGCAACCCTGGCACTGGTGCTTGCCATCCAAAGGCTTTGGCTTTTAAAGATGAATTTGTTTCTTAAGAGGAAGAGGGGGAGTAGAAAAATGTGAATGAATGGATCAAGAGCTTGAAATGTTTTCTGTATTCCTGCTAAAGCAATCGTTAAACTCCAAGCGGCAACACAGGGAAAATGGGCCTTCTCAGGGCACCAAGAAAATGGACCTGGGGGGAGTAACTTCTTGGAGCCATGAAAAATATTGCGCGGGAGAAATGCCTTTTGAGTGTGACTTCAATTATCTCATATTCTCTTATCACTTGGACCCAGGGCTACCTTCTCCTGCAAGTTAATAAAGAACTAATGACTATAATTCTAAGGAAAGATAAAATAAAATAGAAAGCTTACTGTAAGCGGTGTGCCTAAATACTGTTTAAAACACAGCATGGAGGAACTGGGGAGATGGTTCAACAGGTAAGAGCACTTGCTGCTCTTTCAGAGGACCCGAGTTCTGTTCCTAGTACCCATGCGGAGTGGTTCACAACTGACTTTATCTAGCTCCAGGGCATCCAACTCCCTCTTCCCTCATCAGGCACCTGCATTCACATGGTGTGTGCAGGACGTGTGCATGTGCATGCACACACGTGTGTGCACACACACGCATACAACAATAAGAACTTTAAAAATATAACATCAAACCCATGATGATTGTGGAGTTAGTAAGATAGGAGCCTTTATTTCCTAGTTACGCCATGAGAGTGTCTCATTTCCCCCAGTTCAGTCACGGTTGCATTTTGCACACAGCCTGTGCTATGACACTCGACATCCATGTGGAGGATCCACGCCAGGGCCTGAGGAGGCAAGGGTTATTGGAGTCAGTTTCCCCTGCAGGAGTCACCTGTCTGGCAGGAGGAAATAGCCATAGGAGACCTCACCTCAGCTTTGAAGTAGCAGAGAAGACAGTCCGAAAAGGTGGAAGATATTTGAACAGTGTCTTCATGAGAGAGGAAGACCAGAGGCTGGGGGAGGGGGAGAAGGGACCAAAAATGCTTCGGCGCTGCTGCTAATTACCTTAGCCACGTGAGGAAACATGCAGGGTGATTTTCGGCAGCTTAGGCTCTAACCGAGAGTGGCGAGAAAATGCAGACAAAGGGAGGGTTTGTCTAGCAGCAGCATTTGGCCACCCTGCGAGAGGCTAGGAGAGCAAATCTGGACCTCTCGGTGGCATGCCGACAGCTAAGTGGATTCAAATTCATGTCCAGACAAGAAGCTTGTGGTCAAATGCATCCAAACCCCTCTGCAGCCCTGAATGAAAAATCAAACGGAAACAATGGAATTCCTGTCAGTGTCTTGGGCACCTCCACCACCACTCTTGGCAGGGTGGCTCACACTAAGCCAGAGCCCAGCATCGTGCTCACTTCCAGGGTAGAGGAGACCGCCTGCAGGCTTCAGTTGCATTTGCTGCTGAACAAGGAGGGCATCATGGGAAATGACCCTTTCAGCTGTGCTCTCAAGTGCGCCGTTTTTATAAATTAGAAGGGAACGTTCCACCTACGCAGGTGATCCCTCTGCCTTGCTAAACGAGAGACCGGAAGTGATTTAGCTCTTGTAGTTTGCCAGGGGTTCTGTGCCGCAAAACTGCAGACTGGGTGCCACAAGAAGCGGAGTGTTTTCTCTCCGTTTCAGGGGTCACATGGGCAGGACCAAGGTGACTGACCATGTAGACAGTTCTCTTCTAGCTTTAGGTGGCCACCTTCTCACTAGATCCTCACACGGTGGAGGAAGTTGTCCATGGTATCTCTCTTACAGGGCACCAGTCCCCACCTTTATTACCTCCTCCCAGGCCCTTTCTCCTAAAGCAAGAGCATTTGAGGATGGAGGGGACACAAGCATCCGGAGGTCTATTGCACGTCCGTGAATCTCCCTTTCCTCACTGGAAAGGTGGGGGTTGGAGAATATTCAGGCTGCTGCTGGAAGGGTTAAGAAAGTAACAAAGGAACCACCTAGAGCGTATGTAAAAAAAATAGATAAAAACTAGGATTTTTTTTTAAAAAAAAATCTTAAAATGGGAGCTAGAGAGATACCTCAGCAATTAAGAACACTTGCAGCTTTTGCAGAGGATCCAGGTACAGTTCCCAGCAGCCAAATGGTGTCTCACAACTGCCTGGAACTCCAGTTCCAGGCGAGTCTGATGCCCTCTTCTAGCTTCCATGGGCACTACATGCACATGGTGCTCATACACAAATGCAGGCAAAATGTTCTCACACACACACACACACACACACAAATAAACAAATTTAAAATCTTAAGCTATAGACAGAGAAAATATTTTTAAAATCACCAGGTGTATGTGGAGGAATTATGACAAGGAAGTATGCTCTTTCATTCCCTTGCTATGTGAAGCTATTATTACATAATTCTCTGTCTTTTAATAAAAAGTATCACTATATGCTGTTCTGGTTAGCTTTTACTATCAACTTGATGCAGCCTAGAGAGCTGAGACAGTAGTCTCAACTGAGAGACTGCATTCTCCAATCAGACTGGCCTGTATGCAAGTCTTGATTGTTAATTGTTATTGGAGGGCCCAGCCCACTGTGGGCGGCACCATTCCCTGGGCATGTGGGTCTGAAATGTGTAAGAAAGCTAGCTGAACAAGGGCGTGTGGATGATGCAGCAAACACCCTGGCTCCATGGTTTCCTTTCTGTTGCTGTGACTTAAATGCAACTTAGGGTAGAAAAGGATCTGTTTATCTTTCATTTCCAGGTCACAGTCCAACATTTGAACAAGAAGTAACTAGATAATTACTACAAAAATTCCTCCCAACCTACCATAGGAACAAATGAAATAGTGATGAAGGTATCCAGGATCAAAGTAGAGGATCCCATAAGAAGAGAAACAAAAGGAAGTGATCTGAGCACTCTACAGATCACATTCGACAAAAATGGTAAGGGTTGGAAGGGTGAAATAGTTGTACAGAGAAAGAAAACCAAGCATTATTTTCTGCTGAGTCAAGAAAAATTATCTGCCAAGTCAAGGAACAAGGAAAGAGGGACGTTGTGTTTGGGCCTAGTAACGTCCTAGTAACCTGAGGCTTGAAGTTGCAGCATCTTGCAGAGAAGAATAAAAAAGTGAGACCAACAATCATGGAGGCTCAGCTTTGAGGAATTTGCTACATAGAGGATGGTGGTTCAGGGAGCTGGAATTAACAACCCCAAACTAACTGAGCCACAGTACTGGATGCTTAACAAGGGAATAAAACAAGCACCGAACTCCAAACATGGAAAGGAAGGAGGAAAGAGGAGGAAAACACATGAGTAAACACATCCTAGAAGTGAAGGGAGACTTGAAGTAGACCAGAATCTACACAGTCTGGGGTCCAGCTGGACACAGTGGCACACACCTCTCATCCTAACACACGGGAGGATGAGGGAAGAGAACCCCAGAACTCCATGGCCAGCTGGGGCTGCATTGTGAGTTCCATATATAAGACTGAAATTTTGAAGGGCTAAAAACATGAAGATAGATATTATTTCAATATTGTTAAATCAAACTAGAAATAGAACACGAAAGTATGACTGGATATTTGATATTCCCAAACGTCTGAAAACGAAGCAATTCCTTCTAACTAATCTGTGAGTTGAAAGGGAAAGTCAAAGGAAAACTATAAAATATTTTCTATGGCAACAGAGCTGACAGGTTAAGACGTGTGACGTGCTACGAAGGCATGCAATAGAGGAGAAGAAAGGGCTGAAAAAGCAATGATCTTAGACTCTTTTGTTTCCAACAAGAAAGGAATGTGCAGTTACACATAAGGAAGGCAACAAAAAAAAAGCTCTGTATTTTCCACATTCTTCTATGAAGACAGCTAGATTTCAGGACCCAAACCAAATAAGGATGCAACCAAGAGAACACAAACTTTTAGTAAACAAACATTTCTCAAAAGGAAATCCTAAGCAAATATTTACAAATCAGAGCCAAAACTGACCAAAAGGGATACTGTATCTGGACTGAGTTAGATTTTCTCCACAGAGATGAGCATAGCTTAATGTGCATTCACAAAATGAACAGTAAAATAAACATGACAGTAATATACTCTAAAACACAAACAGACAAAAATGCTAAGACAAAAACCAACTACTTACAAGTGGCCGGAGAGAGGTCTCAGCAGTTAAGAAGACATGAAGACCACTCCACATTAGTTAAAATCAAACAAAAAATGTGTCAACTATTGGCTATTGAGAGAAACTAAGTGTGGTGGTTTGAATGAAAATGGTCCCCATAGGCTCATAGGAAGTGGTACTGTTTGAAGGTATGGCCTTGTTGGAGGAAATATGTCACTGGGGGTGGGCTTTCAGGTTTCAAATGCTCAATCCAGACCCAGTGTCTCTCCCTGCTGCCTGCCTATCCAGATGTAGAACTCTCATTTCCTTCTCCAGCACCATGTCTGCTTGTGTGTTGTCAGGTTTTTTGCCATGATGATAATGGACTAGACCTCTGAAACTGTAAGCCAGCCCCAGTTAAATGCTTTCCTTTATACATGTCGTGGTCATGGTGTCTCTTCACAGAACACTAAGACACAAAGGAAAGTCATACAGATCTGGGTGTACATACATATAAACACAGACACACAGAGAAACAGCTGGGAAAAGTACTTGACCTTTTCTATAAAAGCTGGAACTCCATATCTGTTATAATGCAGAAATCCCACCTCTAAACACATCCAACCTGGAAAAGACCCGTAATCAGAGGCAGCCCAAAGTTTTATCAGCAATGGAACGGGGAGCAAACTCTGCAGTGGGGTGCTTTAGACAAATGGGAATGAGAGTTGTACTATTATGGTTGGTTGTCACAGACATCACCTGGAAGAAAAGAGGGGGATCAAATAGCAGCCTCATGTTGATTATTTCTATGGAGGTTCAGAAATAGGCAAATCTGATGCTCAGAGGTAAGAATCCATAGTGGCTATGTTTAAGGGAGGCACTGGGGAGCACTTCTGGGAAATGTTCCCGAGGCTGGTGGCTGTATAGTCTCCTCTGGATGACTGTAGGAACAAGGCCACTTGGTAAATTAATGAACCGGGAGTGGCACCTTTCCCAACAGATGCCATTTTAGCTCCTGATTTTTATTCCCTTTATAGCAGAAATTAAGGCTTCCTTACAATGAGCAAAGCTGCATGCAGGACCTCATGCACACCCCATAAACAGAGTGGCACCTTCAGTCAGAAAGACGCTAAGACTGCAACTACATTGCCTGAAGCCTGTTCCACAGAAGCAGACAGTAATGAAAATAGAGATAAGGAACTGCATTAGGCAAACACAGCATTTAACAGGGAGGATTGGCTTATTCCACACAGCCACAAAAAAACTGTTCTCCTAAGCTGATATGACAGGATAAACAGGACCTCAGACACTCTGCTCTCAGTAGCTGACTCAACAGCCAACGCTGACAGATTTACAGCGGAGAGCCGAATCCGCAGATAGACACCCATGTGCTCTGTTTGGGGCTTGATGACCTACAGTATACCCCGAAACCCTTAAATCAACAGCTTCGTGGCGTTTATGGTGACGCTTTCTGACATGTCTGCTTTATCAACAAGCCTTGTCTTGAGTCTGAGCTCAGCTAAAAGCTGGGCTATCAAAGCTGGGCATTTGCTAACACGGGAGTGAAAAGCACCCCACTTTTCTGCAAATAATAGGAATCTTTCTTGTGCTTCAGGGCCAGGGGAACACTGGAGCCACATACAGAGAGGGTAGAGAGGTTCACAACCATTAAGACCCATCAGTGCCAGGCAGATTTATTTATCCAATGACTCTATGCCTCCCGCTGTTCTTACCACGGGGGGGGGGGCTTGGGATTTTTCAGGCCCCTTTTAAGTGCTCACACAATACTACTCTTTTAAGAAAAGAGTTTATTTTCTTTTATTTATGTGTATGTGTAAGGCTGTGCACATGTATACAGGTACCCACGAAGTCCAGACAGGGATGGCAGATTCCCCTGGAACTGAGCTGCAGGTTATTAATGAGCCACCCTACCCGGCTGCTGCCATCCTCTGCAAGAGCAGTCAGGCTCTTAACTGCTGAGCCATCTCTCCAGCCCACCAATGCTATTTCCTGATCTACAAATATATACTATAAATATTTATTATCTATTATAGAATAATATATATTAAATACAATGCTTTATGCTAGTGTTTTAAAAAGCATCTTTGATTAAAAAGCCATTACCTATAAACTCAATACTAAGTCATATTTTATAACATGGCTCAAGGGAAACATGAATTTGTCTAATGCAAACTCCACCATGTTCTCACCCTTTAGTGTTAGGTTACTAGTTATTGTCTATGAGTATGGTGTGCGTGTGCAGGTATTCTTTATGTGTGCAGGTATGGGCAGAAGCTAGATGCCCATATTAGGTGTCTTCCTCAATCGCTTCCTACTTTATCTTTAGAGACACAGTTTCTCACTGAGCTCACTTGATGAGGCTAGACAGGCTGGCCAATGAGTTCCAGGGACCATCCTGTCTCAGTCTCGTCAGTGCTGGGGTTATGGGCACATGCTTCTTGTCTGGCATTTGATTTAGCATATTCTGGGAGATTGTGCTGGAAAGTCTTATGTCAACTTGACACACGCTAAAGTCATCTGAGAGGAGAGAATCTCAATTAAGAAGATGCCTCCACAAGATTGGTCTATGGGCAAGACTGAAGGGCCTTTTCTTATTTAGTGATTGATCAGGGAGGGCTCAGCCCATTGTGGCTGATGGTCCTGGGTTCTCTAAGAGAAGAGCTTGAGTAAGCCACGATGAGCAAGTTGGTAAAAGCAGAATTCCTTCATGGCCTCTGCATCAGCTCATGCCTCCAGGTTCTGGTCTGTCCGACTCCCTTCAGTACTGAACAGTGATACAGAGTGCAAGCTAAAATAAACCCTTTCCTCCCCAAGTTGCTCTTGGTCATGATGCTTCATCACAGCAATAGCAACCCTAACTAAGACAGTCAGTCTCCAAGCCTCTTGCTTCTCGGGCCAGCACTCTCAACAGAGCCATCTCCTTGGCACCCGGTCTCTTCCGCTGTGCTCTTTTATGTTTCATTTCTTCTTTCTGTCAATCATAATGAGTGACATGATTTTTGATCCACTAATTGATTTGTAACCCCCTAATTGACACGTTGTCTATAACCCATTAAAGTAGGGTTAGATATGTGATACAGGCTACCTTTTTTCCCTGTCAAATGATTTTCAATTCTTTTGAGTCTAGGAGTCTTTCCGAGTACTAACTGCTTGGCAGATTGCAGCAAGGTCCCACTCCCAGGAATTGCGACTGAATAGATCTGGAAAGTGGTTTACAAATATGAATTTTTAACAGGCATTTAGATAATGTTGATGGAGATACACTAAAGTAGAAACTTTGAAAAATGTATCAGGGGTTGGAAAGATGGCTCAGTGGTTAAAAGTACTGGCTGCATACAACCATCTATAATTCCAGTTCCCTGGGTTCCAATGCCCTTGTCTGATGTCTGGGAACACGGGCAGTCACGTGCTGTGCGTGGTGCATAGACTTAGATGCAGACAAAACACTCATCCAGTGCAATAAAAATAAAAGAAGAATTCTTAAAAACAGGAAAAAATGCACGGCCCATCCATTTATTTTTATGTGAAGCAACTGAGACTCGGGGAAGAGAATCCATTTGTGCCCAGACATGTGGCCTTTAGGCAGAACAGAGGGAAGAAACTCCTGGTCGACAGTCGCATTCCTTTACTATCTTGGCAGGTCTCCAAGGGCCGTTCCCTCTTGTTTTAGCCCCTGTTGAGAAAGGGATGCTACCCAAACAATGAAGTCATGTGAGAGAAGCAAGGAAGAACCATTAATAACCACTGAGGATTTCTTCTTCGTCCTGGTCCAGATCCAGGACTGAGCTCAGGGTTGAAAGCACCTCCTTCCTTTAGCCTGAATGCCAACAGAACACATTCAGCACAAGCCTTCTGGTGCAGCAAGTGACACAACAGGCAGGCCTCTCAGATACATGCCTCTAGCAGGTCTACAAGGAGGCAGCGCTCCACTTAACAAGCACCTCATTTCAGACTGGTTCAGTTATTCCAACAGGCCCGTATTTGCCTGCAAAGGGCCAACAGGACATGAGGGGCCTCTGTCTGCTTGTCTCTGGTGATGGGCTGCAGGGAGAAGGAGCTGCAGTGATTCAATGTTGGTGGCTGATGCTCAAGGAGTATTCGAAGCTTTGAGTTCCTGGGTTACATCAGTCATTTCCACTCCCTGCCTCTCATGTGTTCTTTAACCTAACCACAGCACTGACTCCCTAGCATCTGCCTTCTGTCTCTATTCAAGTGTCTGTTCACTAGTGAAATCACCTTGATAGGAAAGACTATGATGGGGACAGCCTCATGCTAACATTCTCCTCTAAGACCATCCCGTGCTACTGCTCCCGTATACTTCTGGAGAAGGGGTAGTTGATGATATTCAAAATATATATAAAGAAAAGATAAATTTATCTACATGTTTTTATATTCAACATAATGAGTTACACATATCATTCTAGTTAGTGGTTTTTGTTTTTGTTTTTGTTTTGTCAATTTGACAAAGCCTAGAGTCACCTGGGAAGAGGGGGATCTCAATTGAGGGATCAGATTGGCCTGTACATGGTGGTGGAGCATTTTCTTGATTCATGACTGATGTGGGAAGGCTCAGTCCTCTGTGGCTAGGGCTATCCCTGGGCAGGTAGGTGGTCATGGGGGTTGTGGAAAAGAGCTGGCTGAGAGAGCAACAGAGAACAAGCCAGTATGCTGTGCTCTTCCATGGTCTCTGCTTCAGTTTCTGCCTTGAGGTCCTACCTTGGCTTCCCTCAGTGATGGTCTGTAGAGAGCAAGATGAGAGAAAGTCTTTCCTCCTTTGAACCGGTTTGGGTCAAGGTTTTATCACAGCAAGAGAGAATAGAGAGAACACTGTCATTTCTTTGAAGCTCATTCACCTAAGGGTGCTGGCTACATGCTGCAGGAGACAGCTGCTATGAGTGAAATAATCACGTGACTAAATGTAAATGCACCAAAGTTGAATATCTAAAGAAGAGATGCCGTGCAAATATGACTTACCCAAAAGACCCCTGAAGATGGTATGCACAGCTACTCAATGGGACCACACAGTGCCCAGATAGTTAAGGGGTTATTCTCAGTGTGTCTTTGAAGGTGTTTCCGGATGAAATTGACAGTGAACTGAACAAGATGATTAAATGCATGGCCATCTCCAACATGGGTGGGCCTCACCTAAGCCATCGAAGGTCTACACAGAACAGAAGGGCTGGGTGACTTAAAGTCACTGTCTCTGCTATCTTCAAGCTGGCACCTCTGTCTCTCCAGTCATATTAGTCAGAATGGACCCAACACATTTGTTCTCTCCTGGGCCTACAGCTAACCACCAGCAGATCCTGGGACTTCTCCATTTCCAAAATGAATGAGCTAATTCCTTATAATAAATCTCTCTATACACACACATATATAAAAAGAACTGTCGATTTTGTTTCTCTGAGAGATCCTATTTAATACAGGCCTATTCATGCCCAACGGACCAGCATGACTAGAAAGAGCAAGGAGGCATATTTGCTATTTGCCTGGATTGGGACTCCTTGAAGCAAAAGAAATGTCACCAGCTCTTTACTTCAAGAAAATTCTTTTCTACTTTTTGGGTTTGAGGAGTCAGGACTCAACAAGCAGATATAACGTTAGAAGTTAAGCTGGTGCTGACTCTCTGGCTGTGAAAAAGGCCGTTTTCGGGCAGAACACATAGAGATCGTTCCGATGGATAGACTTCATCTGCCTGCTCTTGCTAGCATTCAATGCAGGTAGGAAATCAGTGCAAATATTCATCTGAGTAGAAACAGAAGCTAAGTAAAATTTCTGATATAGTCAGTGCGATACCAAGTCAGACACAGTATGTTGCGGAAATGTGAAATGGCCCATGAGCTCTTATGTTGGAACATTTGGTCCTCTTGCTGGCAGCACTGTTGGGAAAGGAGTGGGACTTTCGAGAAATTGAGTCTTGCTAGAAGTGAGTCATTGGAGGAAGTGGGTCACTGAAGGAAGTGGGGTCCTACTTCCTGTTCACTCTCTGGTTCCAGATAGTGGATGTAATTTGACTAGGGACCTTGAGTTCCTCTCCCCAAAATTCTTTTCCCATGCTCTCTTCACTGTGATGTATTTGTAGACCCTCCAACAATAACCCAAGACAAACCCTTCTTGGACAATCGGTTTGGAGAAAAAGGGGATCAATGGGAATGGGGGAAGGGTACTTATCGGAGGCATGATTAGTCAATTATGGTGGAGCACACCTCCAATTCTAGTCCTTGGAAGGCAGAATCAGGTGGGTCTCTGAGGGGTTTGAGGCCACCTTGGTCTGCATAATGAGCTTCAAGAAAGCCAGGGCTAGCTACATAGGGAGATGCTGCCTCAAAGCAAAAAATGGGGGTATAATCAAAATACGTTATACACATGTATGCAAATGTCACAGTGAAGCCTATTTTTATACACAATTAACAGACTATTAAGAAACTAAAATATAAGATATATCCTTCCTCCCTTAAGAGGCTTCTCACCAAATTTCCCTCACAACAATGAGACAACTAACACACTATGTGTGTCTGGTAGCCCTCTCCACTAGATTATTTTTATCAAGGAATCTTTCTATTGGGGAATAAAATTTATAATACCCTGACATTAGCTTTTAATTTCCTAAGCCAAGATCTTTTGAAATCGAGATTTTTGCTTTGCTCCCTAGATATGTTATTTAGTATAACTGGGAAAAGTCACTAGGAAAACAACTCATAAAGCTGAGACCTAAAAAAGAGGTTTCCATCTGAAGAAAAAAGCAGACCTAGAGTTAATTAAACTGCAAGTTTTAAACCAGATATAATTAGAAGAAAGTCTACATACAAATTCTGAAAATTTTCAAAACATCATCTCTTTCATTTATCTTCAAGGGGAATACTTAATTCAGCATCCTTAAGTCTGACTTTCATCAACAGGATTGGGCAATTTTCTATGTAATTGAATAATGACCTGCTGCTTCCAAAGCAAGACCATCAACCCGTCCCACAGCAGAGCTGCAGAAAATGCTTTGTGGAAAAGCAACTGAGTCCATAAAAGGGGACTCGTCACTGTCTATGCTAATGAACTTCAGGTCCTGGACTTCACTACACAAGGACCATTTCTAGGTTTTTGAGTTATGGCTGCTCTCAACTGAATGTGCGCACAGTGTAAGTTACAAGCTGGTCTTTATCAACTGGTGTAAAACTCCAAAATACCTCACTAATTACTTATACATCTATTATATCTTGAAATGATTATATTTTTCATGTTTGGGTTAAGTAAAATGTAATATCAACATAATCTTCATCCATTTCTTTTTTTTTGATGTATCTCTTTGAGAAATAGAAAATTACATATTTTAACTTAGAGTCTCCTTCCAACAGGGAGAGACTGCACTCCTTAGAACCAAGAAGAGGTATAGTTCTATGCAATGCAAAAATAAAATAGAAGACTTTTTGGGTTCATAAAAAAGATGCCTGCTGTCATGATTCAAAAATAAAAGACTACTGCACGCTAAAATTAGATTCACTAAAATAAACATCTTCAAAAACACACATGAACGGCAGATGAATGCTGAGCCGTGTAATCCACCGATAAGCATACTTGGTTTGCAACGTTACCCCACATGTCATCATCCAAGCAAATCAAAGAAATCAATTAAAAGCAGTTACAGCGTGTGAAGTCATCCTCTAAGCCAACTATGAAGTCTCCGCCTCCAGCCAACTGCTCCTTGACAGGCAGATAATGCACTTACTTCTACATCCAACCAGCTGAAGTTACTGTTCTCAGGCAGAGCGAGGTGTGCAGTAATCACACACCAGACATGGAAAGTAATGCATCAACAAGACCGATAATAGATCCAAGATGCACGGCCAGGAGCAAATATTGACAAAGTTACATGCTGTCATTTTCTGTCCTATGGGTGTTACACACAGTACATCTTGACTCATGAAGTGTGTCAGTCTCAACAGCAGCTCTGGGCTCAATGAACTTGTTACATTGATTTGTGTATATCCTCTGTGAGGCTACAAGCTCCTTGCCGAAAATGCCCAAAGCCCTTTCATCTCTCTCAGAGTTTTAATTTTTATTTCAAAGAACTAGAAAAGAAACTTGACCTGGAGTCATGACAAAAGATCAGCTTATAGTTAACATTGGAAAAATCAAAGGAGTCTAATGCCAGGCATCACTGGACATTAGGACTGCGATGACCTTATGAAGGGTAGCAAGATGGCTGCCAGCAATTGTGGGTTTGCATTCCCTCCTCTTTACTACCGCAGGTATCCCAGAACTTCATTTTATCATCTCTGATCCTGTTTTGTGGGTATCTCCAAAGCAACCACTTATAGTCAAGGATATTTGACCTTCAGGCAGGTCACTGTGGGAAATATCACCTCTGCCAGTGAATGTATGCATGTGGACTCACGCCACAGAGAAAGCATGGAGGGCATAAGACAGTGCATGGGAGTCCATTATCTCCTTCTGCGTGTGGCTCCCAGGGATTAAACTCAGGTTTCTATGCTTGGCTGCAGATGCCTTTGCCGACTGGGTCATTGCATCTGCCCTACTTTTTCTTATTGCGTTTTTATTTATTTTAATGTTCTCTTTTTGCATCCCTTTGGAGTTTAAATTCATAACATGACTATTTTACCCTTATATTAAAATGCTGTAGAATTTAGGAATAACATACTTTTATAAGCCCATAGCCTAATATGAAAGGAAATACCAAGGACTACCTAATAGCTATTAAATACGTGACAGCTAGGATGTTACGTTTTGGGTTAGGGATGGATGGATGAATGGGTGGATGGATGGATGGGTGGATGGATGGATGGATGGGTGGATGGATGGATGGGTGGATGGATGGATGGGATAAAGGATGTGCTGGGGGTGGCGGGGATGTGTATGGGAATGTCAGTTACTAACAGTCAGGAATGAAAATACCAAAGAGACCTTGCCTTTGCTTACCTGGTATAGTTATAAAGTAGCAGAGTAATTCAGACTATGCTGTGAGTTACATAAGCTTCAGTGTTTCAGCACTGACAAGGATGATGCACCTTTAAAGATGGAGTCGGCAGGTGTGTCTATGAACATGCATGGACTGGGTTCCATGGTTTCTGCATTCCAACTCAAACAGAACTCCAAGTCCCACCAAGTCCACAGATACTGCCAGAGAAGCAACTGTGTACAAGTCCCACTTACATGTTATAGATAGAAAGTTCTAATTTACCTTTCAAAGGGTATCAGGAAAGAACATACTCAAGGGACAAGGAGAATATTCCTGTGTCATTTCTACAACTTCCCATAGTCCCATTCTTATTGGTCAAGAGGATACAGAGGACATTTAATTTTATCTTACAAAACTACCAATATATAAATAGAAATCACATTTTAAATTTATATTCATATGATTAGGCCTCCTCCCTGTAAAAAGGCAAAGATGACTCTTATTATAAATCTGCTGCTGCTACTTTAAAGAGCTGACTGCTTTCAGGAGTCTGGGATACCACGTGAAATTCACAAACAAATCCACATCAATTAAAAAGTTTCCAGATTTGTTTCCTGCTGTCAACCAACCCACCACTTACTCCCAACTCCCTATGCTATCCACACACTCTCATCAGCTCCCTCATCCCCTGCACCGTGCACACATGCTCAGCAGATCCGCTGTATTGTCTATGCAGTAGACAGTCTCCAATCCCCGCTCCGCTGCACTATCCATAAACCTCAGAAGCTATATCCTTCAAAGGCAGACGTGGTACTGGTTTCATAACCAAACTTTTAAAGTATTGTTCACGATGCCCAAATATGTACCATATTGGATTTGGAGGCTAGAGGTGCTTAGCCAGTAAAGCCACTGCAAGTATTCTGTACAAAACAAACGAACAAAAAAAAATTAAAAAATCTGCAACATTTACGGTATCAAGTATCTTGGGTGATAGATTCTCAAACTGCCTGAAAGCGTTAATGTTGCTGAAATTAATAGCATGCACACTCTAAAAATCCAATGCCACATCAATCTATTTTCTTAACAAAGCCATTGCTATATCAAAGTGTTACCCACAGGAGTCTCTTGGTTATGAGACATTTTGGGCTGACACAATTGAGGATGCTAATGATGCTTGACAGGCAAAGACTTGAAACGTCCCTGGATGCCCTGTGAAGCATAGGTATTCCTTCCTAAAGAAAACATTAGCCATCCTAATACCAATAGTATTCCATCGAGAATCTATACTAACACAATTTCCCAGGCAATTTAAACAAGTAATATATAAGTATATAAGGAAACTGGCTGCTTCACTTAGATCCTGCTCAGTTGATCCTGTTTGGAACTCCCTCTCAGCACACCCAGTAGTGTGTCTGCCAGGGGATCTTAAATTTCATCAGGCTGAGAATCATTCTAGATGAACCGTCATACATGTTATCTCACCTGTAACACAGATGGCAGATGGTTCAAGATGACCATGAACCTGGCAAGGTAAGGGATTTCCTTTGTGCCTGAAGCCTGCCCCAGAATAAGCCTCAGAGACTTCTACATCTGCATTCTACTGTTGCTCAAAAATTATGGCAAAGAAGCAGCTTGTGGCTACCCTATCACTAATTCGAAGTGCTGCCAATCCGAAGCGCAGGATGTCCCATCCATATTCTTTTATTCTGTGAAGAAATCTACTTCCAGCCTCTTCAAACTGTAGGCAGAACTGAGTTCCTCTGGGGGACAGAAAAGAGTCTCTATTTGCTTGCCATTTATCAGCCAAAGACCACACTGGCCCTGGAGGCTGATTGCCTTCTGACATGGCCCCTTCCATATCCAGAACTGGCAGGTGAGACTCTCTCATGTGTTAAGGCCCTCTTCCTCTGAGCCCCAGTGATACCTGCCTACAAACTAGACCTAGATTCAAAGGGCTTGTTTGACAAGGTTAGACCTTCCTGGAATAATCCCATGTAAAGGCTAACTGATTTGGAACCTTACATCTACAAGATCTTATAATTGTAGCATCTAGATCCAGTGACAGGGCACCACTGGGAGAAGGAATATGTACAACAGAAGCCATGTCATCCTAGACTTTTGCTCTTTTAATATAACAGTCCTCTTTTCCTTCGAAGTCGCCACTTTACAGGTAAGTAATCTATATTCCCAGATTGTTCATTTATCCCCCCCCCCTACAGCATTTCCATGTAGTATTTCTGTAAGTTCCTGTGAGTCTGAAGTTATTTTAAAATCAAATGTAAGGACTGGTTCAGTGGGTAAGGCATGAAGGCTTGAGTTGAGTTCCCCAGAACCCACACACAGCCAGTACAACAGCATGTATCTGCAATCCCCTTTATTGTCAAATAGGAAGCTGAGATGGAGAATCCCTGGAAGTCTGAAGAACAGATAACCTAGCATAGGCAGCAATGAAAAACAAGAGTTCCTGTTTCAAGGTGGAAACTGAGGTCCAGCGGTTGAGGTTTTCCTCCAACCCTCACACGAGCAGGGTGTGGTCTTCCTCCCCAACATCTTTAACACAAGATAAAATTTTTAAAACTCAAATGTTATCCAGAAGAACCATTTCCTCAAATCGCATCACCAGTGAGGGAGATAGAGCCGGACTTCTAAATCTCCCGGCACTTTAAAGTCAGCCTGCCATCTTGAGCTGTTATGCCAGCTGTTTCTGGGATGCTGATGTGTCTAAAGTCCATGCTATTTACCTAGACCACAGGCTTCCAAGCTTGGATTTGCTTCAGGACTACCTGAGACATTTTTAAAAGATACTCATGCCTTGGTCTCATCTTTAAATTTTCTGTTTCTGTGGTCTGGACAGGTATCTGAACATGAGCATCCATGATTTTCCAGCTGTCTGGACTAAAATCAATGGACTGCTCTAGACTTTAGTCATAAATAGTAGTGTTATACATTTAATATTGAGCACCAATTTGTATTTGTCTTACACACAAAAAGAAGCCTATTACAAGAAGTGGATTCATCGCATGCGAATGAGTTTTACTGCAAAGCAGAGGCTGCAAAACCCAGACCTCCTGAGAAGCTTCAGAAATGGGTATTCACATACTACAACATGAGAGGGCATGTAAGCAATATTTAACTTTGGTCCTATCTTTGACACGCATAAAGAAAACCCAGACTTATCCACAATACAAAGGATTTGTGGTCATATCTGCTCGTAGAGAAATCAATGTTGAGGTACTCTGTCTCCTGGAAGCAATAAAGTGAAATACAAAATGTGGACGAGGAACTATAGGCTCCCAGGACGGCCTTAGGACACCGCCTACTCTGTTACAGAACCTGGCAAGCGGACAGACACAAACCCCTTACCAGCTTATCTCAATCTCTTTCAAGTGCCGTCCCTCAAAGGAGGGCATGCACATCGCTGGCTCCTCATAAATTAGTGATGTCCACATCTAATTTATATCAGAAGACATGCCCCCTTGACTGACACTGGGAGAAGGGGCAGATCAAGTATTTCAAAGTTGAGTGGCATGAATAAGCAATCAAAAGAATCCTACGGAAAGTAAAACCCTTAGATACTTCAAAGGCATCCCTTCAGGAGAGGTGGCCACACTGTCCAGGCAGAACACTCACCAGGCCTCTCTTCAGGCATCTGAGTATATTCGGCTCTATGACTGGCTAAGAAAACCGTGGGAACAAGCTTTCCTGGGAGTAACTTGATGTAACCAAACTCGTGGGTTTGTAGACAGTGTTGTGTATGAACTCCAGACAAATATTTTTGGTCATGAAAGCCCTAATGTGTAGCACTATCATTAGGCCTGTTTATATTTGGACTTCAAGATATAATCAGCGCCATTTTCTCTTGAATTGTTTATTGCTCATGGTGGGAAACCACGCAATTTTCCAGCACATATGTTCTGCTGGAGGGGGCTCTTTGAAGCCACTGTCTTGGACCCATGCAAAACCAGAGGAAGTAAGTTCTCAACCGCTTTGCACATTGGACAGTTAAGGTTATAGTGACAATGACACTTGGTGGCACATGCCAATAAAAGCATACAAATCCCTGGCCACAACTAGTATCCTGTATCTGATATGCCAATGTTTCATAAGGAAAGGGGCTCTCTGCCCTAACCTTGCTCTCAATAAAGCACAGTTCTCAATGTAACTGAGACACTTGCAGATACAGGCATATTTTTATAGCAATAGCAAAAATCCAAACAAAATAAAAAAAAATCAGGACAGATATAAGCATATGAACCAAGGCTTAGGGATCATCTCCAAAGAAGAGGGTAGAAAGAACCAGAGGAACGAAATGATGTTTTCTGGACACAACAGGACAGCTATACATATGAACCTACAACAGTTGTGACAGCATGAAGCTCAAGCTAGACAGCCCACCAAGGTGGAGGAGAGAGGTAAGCGTAAAAAGTCCAACCTCTGGCTGAGAAGCTACTGGCAACTGACAGCTGTCAAGTGAAGGACAACTGAGACCTGCTAAGTATGTGACCCATGGGAGGTTGCTCACATTCCAGGGGACGGCACCACACCTAAGAGGATTTGGGCAGCACAAGTTGGACTGGGTGGCTGCCTGTGTAAGAGGACCCTAGGTTGGGTGGGAAGAGAGCAGAGGTGGGTCTTTGGAGGAGTTAGGGGAGGGGTGAAAATTATCAAAATTTTAAAAATAAAATGACTCCAGAGGCAGGCATTTTTTTTAAAAAAAAAATTTAACTACTACTGTCATGACTGGAGTAGTTCGATAGAAGTGCCAGTGAAAACAGCCACCCCCCCCCCGCCCACACACAATAAAGTCATAGTACAAGCAGGGTACAAATGAGTTGAGTTGATGAAGAGTTTCAAAGTAGTAACTGTCAAGCCCTTAGTTTGCTCTGCATCATCCTAGATCGCCTCTGCATTAACGCACCTACGAACACACAAAGAAAAAGAGGAAGAGTTTTGTTCTGTTCTCATTTTGATGAGCAGAGCCATTATCTCAATGAAGCTCCCAGTCTTATAGGCAAGTGAAGGCAAATAAAGTCTGGACCCCCCACACACACACACTTGTTCTTAGCCGTGACACATCTGTGGCATTAGGAATGGATAAGTCAGTGAGATGAATAAGTCAGGAACCCAAGGAAATGTCGGAATCAACTAGAACTCAGAAGGCCCTGTTAGCAGAAGGAAGCCAAGAGGGGGAAACGTATGATTGAGAGAATAATAGAGGAGGGCGTGATTATACAGCTGGATAGTTCAGGCCCAGCTTTGCTGAACGCTAGCAATTCTAGTGGGAAAGAAGAAAAAAGGGAGGGAGGTGGAAAAAGAAAAAAATGGGAAGAGAGAATGGAGGTAGAGGAGGATGGAGGAAAAGAAAGTGAGCTGGGGAGAAAAGATATGGGAACAGGAAAGGATGGATTAATTCCTTTTCAGAAACATGTGTATTTATATACATAAGCATACATATATATGTGTATCTATACATATGTGCCATGTGTGCATATAGTTCCATGTGTGTCTATATGGGAGAGATATCCCTCATAGTCCCGCACATCTGAACACTTAGTCTCCAGTTGGTGATGCTATTGGGTAGGTTTAGGAGGTGTGGTCTAGCTGGAAGAAGCACATCACTGGGGGCAGGCTTTGAACTTTCAAATCCTCAAGCCATTCTCAGTTCACTCTTTCTGTTTTCTGCCTGCAGTTTAAGATGTGAGCTCTTAGCTGCTCCAGCTGCCATGTTTGCTGCCTGCTACCGTGATTCCCTGTATGATGAACTCTTATCTCTCTGAAACCATGAGTCCAGATAAATGCTTCCTTCTATAAATGGCATTGGTCATGGTATTTTTTATCACAGCAATAGAAAAGTAACTAACACTATATATACACACCAATTTATATATATATATATGATATATAAATTATAAAATATATCATATATAAAAATATGTAATATATAATTTGTATATAAATTGGTGTTTGTAGTATTATATATGCATTATATGTATTATATTACATATGTGATGATATATCATATCATATACATCAATATATCTAGTTTGAGATAAAATGTCCTAACCACTGCAGTCCCAAGCAGTTCAGATAAGGCATATACCACTTGTTCTAGTAATTTCTGCATAATGATTATTATGACAAATATTCATTCACAAAAGCACTTGTACTCAGGCTGTTGAAGGGAAGACACAGCAAACAGTAGGCTTTTATAATATTTAGGTGCAAGTCAACACACTAGAATTTAAGACCTAAAGTGACCATTTTTTCTCTCACTCTTTTTTTTTAACCAGGCACTTCAAAAAGATATGGAAAAGTAGAAACAACAGTTCAGGTCCTACTTCCAAATAATTTACAGAGCCTGTAAATTATATACAGAGCCTGGGTGTTCATGCTGAACAAAATAAACAGTCTCAAAAATAGCCCCAATGGGTGCTGCCTGGTCACTTCTGACTTTTGTACTGAAGTGGGACCTCATGCTGGCACTCAGAAATTTTAGGATCTTAACCAATCTGATTTTTTAGGTTAGGGAACTTGATCATCCAGAGTGAACTGGGCATCCATACAGGGTGTTTCTTTGACCAAATATTTGTGAGCCCCACAAGCGAGGTCCCATCAGACCCTCACCTTACAGTGAAGAAGTCAAGCCCACGATAGGTGAGCAGTGTCCTCACTGCTGTGCAGGCAGTGAAGGGAAGAGCCGCTCCAAGTCTGAAGACAGAACTCTACGATCGCTGTGTTGATCCCCTTCCTCCTCCTCACCCCGACCTCAGTCAGCCTCCTTCTTTTATTCTTTCTTACTTGATAAAATGCTTCCTCTCCCTACAAGATCCCCAACCTTCACACTAAGAGGGCTGCCAACCCCAAAGAAATTCTTTTCCTGTTCTGACAGGCCTGCCTGGAAAGGCTTCAGGACATGGAGAAGAGAGTTCAATGGCCATTTCCTGGCCAGACCACCTCCTAGTTCAAAGTCAACAATCAAGCAGAGAACAGCTACTGCTTAATTCCAGCACTCACCAGGGGTCTCCCTTACCCTCTGCCAGTGGGCATCTCCATGAAACACATGAGAAACATGAGGCCTCAGGAAACAAACCCAGGATGTCAAAATGCCCAGGATGCCTAGCCCAGGACCCTGGAGTCAAGTATGGCCAACAGAATCACCCAGAGGGAATGGTGCTTAGTGGTCATACTATGACAGGCAGGTACCACAGAGGGAAGCTGGGCCCTTCCAGCTCTCGTGAGAGACCCCTCAGGCTTGTCTTAGCTACTTTGGAGTCCAACTCCCTGGCAAAGAACTGTGGTCTTTGGGGAAAATTTTTTTTTTTTTAAATTTGGTTTGGCCTTTTGCTCAAAGCCTTGTTAAAAGCAAATAATTCTCTTCACAAATCATGTCTTAGGAGAACGCAGAGGAAAGAAGCCAAGAAAATAAAAGGGTCTTTTTACCCTTGATGAATTGAATAATAGCCTAAGAAAACATCTTTGATTTGGGCCAGCCTATATTAAAAAACATGTAAATACAACCCAGCCTAATCTGTAATTTCACATGATCCTCTCAAGTGACCATGACGTTCCAAGGGGGTAGATGTAATTCAACAACCCTGGCTAGCTCACAAGGCCCCACAAAGCAGCAGAGCCACAGGCTAAGGGCATTTAACTTCAGCCCTTTTATGAATGGAAATCGGCTTTCTAAAGATGACGCTGCAGGCAGTGACCAGCAACAGACAACTCAGTGACAGCTTTCTGAGTTATAAAATACTTTTGAAAAGGAGACATCAAAGCTCCCCACCGCCTATTCAAATCCAATGGCTTCGAAAGCTCCTTGCAGGGATCCATGCTCTCCTGAGAATGGTCACTGCAGCAGTCACAGGCTGCAAAGGCCACCACCGAAGAAAAGACACAATGGGACATCAGGGCAGCTAGCCACAGAGCAGACAAAGGAAAGAGAAAGCAAAGGAAAGCAAACGACAAAGTTGGATGATGCACCAGGAATCCAGGCTGGAAGGGATTCTTGAGGCAGCTTTGGTTATGGTACCCACTCTGCCGGGAGCCTCGGATACAGTTGGGAGCCAGGACAACAAGCCAACACTAGCCAGAAGGTTCAATGGCAACAGCAAAGTGGTTTTCCCTTGTGGTCAGCTGGTCTTTGTGCAGATTATCAAAAGTCAGCAGACCTGTAGAACTGAGCACACCCACAAGGTCAGAGACTGCTTGTGTGTGTGTGTGTGTGTGTGTGTGTGTGTGTGTGTGTGTGTGTGTGTGTGTGTATTTCCACTTGATAGCCATGTGAAGAATAGAGCTTGGTCAAGGTTGAGTTTATTAAGCAAAAGTATATTTCTCCAACTAGAACAAACCATGGTTCTCAGAGAGGTCAGGTACCAATAAAGTGCAAAATGACCTTAGGCCTAGCCATTGTTGTTTACACTGAAACAAGGACCCTGGAATACGATGTCAACCAGAAGTACAGTTTTAAAGGAGTTAGATGTCAGGCCAGTATCGACTCTGTCTTATGGAGACTGAAAAGTCAGTGTATTATAAGATAAGAAGTGGCCAGGGACTTATAACCCAGTTAATAGAGTGCTTAGTCCACACAAAGTCCTGGGTCCAATCCCCAGTCTCATATAAAGCCATTATGATGGCATAGGAGGTCAGGAGGATCAGAACTTCAAGGTCATCCTCAGTTACATAGGATGTAACAGTTACGTACAGCATGAGCCGCAAGAGACATTCTCTGCCTCTCTATTTCTTTCTCTCTCTCTCTCAAACACACACACACACACACTGGAGCACATGGGGTTTATGCAAAGAGAGGCAAAATGCCTCTGGATGCAGTGCTCAGTTGACAGAGTGTATCTACCTGCCTACCATGCACAAAGTCCTGAGCTTAATCCTTAACACTACACAACACCAGCCATGGTGGTGTCTCCTGGTATTTCAGGACTCAGGAAGTGGGAGCAAGAGGATCCAATGCTCATGGTCACCCTCAGCTACATAGTGAAGTGTGGACAGCCTGGGTGCTTAGCTCTCTTCAAGCCCAGTGGCCATGCAACTCTTATCCTTTAGAGGTTTTTGTCATATTCAGGACGCAAGACAGAATTGGGGACAGCACTGTGCTCTGGGTTGTCTTGTCACCATGAACCTACACAAGGACGTTCTTCAAAGGGGGAAAGAAACCCATGACCAAGCTTGCTGGAGAAAGTCTAAGTTTAAAGAGAATTAGAGCATTGTTCGTGGCGTAGGACGTCCTGACTCACCGACACGCTGGTGCACACAGTAGTGCTGCAGGGTGGTGTCTGGTACTACCTTGCCCAGCTTCTCCCTTTTCTGAAGCTAGAGCTTGTGGGCTCTTTGCACTTGAGCTCTGCTGAACCACGGCTTAGTTCAGACTAAGATGGAATTTTTAGGTCTATGAGCCCTGGTGCTGTTTCTCTTGCAGATGTGTCTAATCCACAGCCCATGGGCTATTTATAGCCAAGCAGAGCTACGAATCCAAACTTAATATATTAGATTGTTTTGTGTGTGTGTGTGTGTGTGTGTGTGTGTGTGTGTGTAACTGGATTACATGTCAGGCATGAACTTTATAGGTGACAGTTTCCTATTATAATGCCAAAACATTAGACCCTAGCCTGGAGATGTGGCTCAGCAACAGACAACTGTTTAAAGGACTTGCTACTACTATGCAGAAGCCGGGTTTCATTCCCAGCACCCACACTGTGGATCACAACTGCCTGTAACTCCTGTTCTAGGGGAGCCAACATGCTCTGTCCTCTTTGGGCACTGCATATATGCAATGCACATACGTGTTTGCTGGTGCAAACTCAGTACACATAAAATAAAAATAAATCTTGCTTTTAAATGAAAGGTTCGACACTTCTGTCAGTGTGTCAATGGTGTCTATGTCCTCATTCACAGCTTTACCCTCTGTGAACAGAGAGAGGTGTCTGCCAGTACAGAAATGATAACCAGTGACTGGGTGACAGAATCCATGAGTTAATATAGCTTTCCTATACATCCTCAGACACAAGTGTTCATGATAACCCATTCTCAACTACTAAAATACACCAGAGTCATTCAAAAAATATACCTTTCTGGGGCCAAATTCCAGTTTGAAGAAAAGAAACCTGAATTTTTAGAATGGCAGAGAAAGCTAACCAAGTGGGTCAGATGATACAATTTCACTTTAAAAAAAAAAAAAAACCAAAAGAGATCCCTAAAGTAGAATGTTTTAAAACATTAAACTCTTTGAAGAAAGATATGGTCTGACAGAAAATGGAGTTAAAGAACACAGGTGAACAGCCAAAGTGGGTCACAGTTTCACAGCAAGGTGAGGCTTCCTTCCAATAGCCTCAGCTTGCCCAAGGTCATGACCTTCTTTCTCATCCCTGGAGTGGGTAGAGGGGGAAGCTTTGTAGCATAGAAAGGACATATGTGGCAGGCAGCTACAGGCGAGGTTAATATGTAACCCTGTGGTTCTGTGACAAGGCTACAATTCCAAATGCACTAACCAAGTTTAAGGTCACCAGGTGGAATGGGTAGGGGTGACCCAGAAAAGACATTCAGAATTCAAAGTCAAGAATCACCTGCAAACTTAATGGCAGGCAGGATTCGCTGGCTCCTGTTTTGTGAGCTACTGAAAGTAAGGGACAGCCCCCGGAACTGCTTAAAGTGAATTCTGTTGGCATGGCAACTGTACATTCCAAGAAAGTATTAGAAGTATTTTAAGTACTGGATAATTTTGAATTATTCAGGGAAATCCCCTGCTGGAGAAATTCCTGCTAGAGTGTGTGTGCCTACCTTCCTGCCTACAAGAAGAATATACGTATTTCACTATTATAATCTTACTGCCCTTCGTGTTTTCTTCTGAGGTTTTCCTAACAGTCTAGGTAGAAGCCAGCTTTCCTGCTGGCACTTTGCCAGATCATTTAAAGGTGACTGATTACTTTCCTAATACATTCTGCAAGCACACTGGGAGATGGTTATCACATCTAAAGGGATCCTGAAGCCAACGGTCTAGCCCCACTCTTAAAGAAACCTCAGACAGAACCTTTACACGAAGGCACTTCATCTCACCGTGTCACCCATCTCCTGTTGGTATCTGGACCAATGGATGAAGAACTGCCATGCTAACTTTCTGACTAATTGCTCCAACAAGCCTATTAGACACAAGTCCATCTGCTGAACGATTGGATCATCTACGATGTTCTCAATCCATCACTGCAGCTGTCAACCAACCTCCTAATGGGGATTTATGAGACTCCCTCTTGACCAAAGATGCTTACCAGTATCCGTAGGTAGCTAGAAGAGGGAAGAGATGATCGGTCTCTTTTATCCTCATCTCTTACTGCCTCCTCAATGGGGTACCTTTATAGGATTTCACATGACTTGTTTTTTCAAAACCAAAGAGATGATATCAGAGTTTGATAGTCACAGTAAGGACGATGCTAAGCTAGTAAGGGTGTTCCACTTAGAACCCTTGTTTCTATCTACTGAGAAAGGCGCACATACCACTATTCAAGCTGAAACCATGTATTTTATATCTTATCTTTATATAGTGAAGAGAACATTAAAGAAGGCATCTAAAGAGCCAATAAGGTTAAAGGTGATACTTCATCCATCAACCATCAGAAAGATGCCAATTACAATTTCACACCTGTAAATTTACTAAGATGGAAAAGGCAGATGTTGTCAAGTGTTGGCGAGAACAGGAAGCACCCAGAATTCTGCCACATACTATTAAGCACAGCCATTTTGAAAAGCTGATTCATGGGACCTGCTAAAGCTTCACCTATGCCTACCCGGACACAGCAACTTTATTCTACAGAACGAGAACAACAGCAAAAACATCAAACAAACAAACCATTATGGGGCCCTCATACAAGGAGCACATTATGATTCTACTTAGGGGACAATTTTCAATAAGCACAAATAAACCACACAATTGATTAGGGCCAAGTGGTTACCTCATGTGGACAGTAAAGGAGGCAGGAACAACTGAGGGTCTTCTTGGGACACTAACAATGTCCTATTTGATCTAGGCTCACAACTATGGGTGTGAAGTTTGTCATCATTAATCAAGCTTTATCATTATTCTTTGTGTTTTTCTGTATACACATTTTTAGCATTCCTATGCAGATATTACTTTTCCACACAGCTCACAAAATTAATATGGATCCGGGTCACCACATGCCCATGAGTTCCATCCTCTCTCATTTTGTTTCTTATTATTGGGAGTTTAAGAATTGCACCAGTGTGTGGTGGGGGAATGCCCGGGGATTGTAATGATCGCAGAAGCCATCTCACACGGCTAATGAGAGCCAACCAAGGTCCAAGGAGGTCACGATAACTACATCCCTACACCTGGCTTGTTGAAAGGCAGGGACAACCTACGTTCCGCAGGACAGACCTCAATACCGGCTGCTTCGTTCACACCTTGTAAAGGCTGGGAAACTTTAGCCCATTTCATTCTTCTGCCATAGATGATAATTTCCAAATTGTCGGTTCCAACGTGAACCTCTTCACTAGAAAAGATCGCCTGATGTCTATTCATGAGATAACTGATCAGAATTCCTACCTCCCACAAAGAGCAGAATCCCGAGGGTTGAACGTGGAGGCCACGTGTTGTAAGAACGAGAAAAGCTAGAGACTAAAGGAGCACTTCACACATGAAACAGTTCCTCTCTCCAGGTCTGGGATGAACTCTCTCCAGTTACTACAATTTTCATAACATTTAAAGTTTTATTTATTTTGTATGGATGCTGTACGTGTGTGGGTTTGTGTGTGCCGCTGCACGCATGCAGCAAGGTCAGAGGACTTGGTTTTCTTCTTTCATTAAATGTTTCCCGGGGATTGAACTCAGGTCATGAGGTTTGGCAGCAAGCATCTTTACCTACTGAGCCAACTCAGAGGCCACGGTCCCAGTTTTGGAGATGAGCAAACTAAGGTACAAGGAGAGAGAGCCCACTAGTCGGTGCTGGTTTGATAATGAGAGCCGGAGCTTACTGCTGTTAATTGTGAGTGTTTGCCATGAGAGGGTCTAAGGCTCGGTGGTGTAGTGGGTGACTCTTGAGGACTTTTGGAAACTGGAACAGGCAGAGAGCAGGAAACACAAGGAGAATGTGAGGAACCAGCAGAAGACTCGCCGCAAGGCAACGAAGAATGAAAACTAAGATGCATCTGTGCATGGGCGAGCACAAGTGTGCGTAACCACGTCTCAACACACAGGGAATTGTTGAGCCAGCCATCACTCAGATGAATCTAGGTTAGCTGGGAATTGCTAACTCATTGTTTTATTTTGTAATTTAAACACACTAAAGAGTATAGTGGCTGTGGTTATGGTTTTGGCAGGATTTCAGGACAACACTTTGAAAAAAGATTTAACTGGAAAGTCTTAAGCAGTAAAGAATAGGGGAGCCCTCATTCACTCCCTGTCCACTCCCCAAACCACACCCCTAGCTTAGCCAAGCTGCATCCCACATGTACATCACCAGCTAACTCCCAACTGGGCTTTCTCACATCTTCCTTCTTCCGGCCATGCCACAGCATGAGCACCATGTGTCTCCAGTACCAGCTCTGCTGTCAGCCTGAGACATTTCTCCATGGCGACATGAAATGAAAGTCTAGGATGTCATTTACTGCCTTGTCTACTTGATTGGATTCTGAGTATCATTTACATGGATATTCTTGACCTGGTGTTTGACACAGAAAGATTATACAGAAAGGAAATCATGCTTGCCCCAAGTGCTTTGGAAAGGCCTGCCTCCCTGGGTGCTGCATTTTATCCTGCTGCTCCACACATACCACCCCACATTCTAAGACACGAGGATGCCTTCTGCAAGCGGTGCAGCACCAACTGATTTTTCAAAGGAAAGCCAAAGCCCCCTCCCCATCCCGTCAGGTTGAAGGTAGGTTAACTCCGGCTGCTGAAGGCAATTTTAGATTTGAAATGCAGTTTTCCCCTTTCAAAGCAATGGAGACGCCATGTAGCCTGTTAGATTTATAGAATCCCTGGTCTCCCAAGACTTTGCGAAGCGAATGGCATCCATCAAATTAATTTCCTTGGGGATCGTCTCAAACATGGAGAATGAAAGGGCCCAGGCCATTAAACATCAAAAGGAAGTTCTAAATGCTCATTAAACTTCTATTATATTTTCTTTCTTTCTTTTTTTTTTTTGCAGAGAGCAGATTAATTCAATTGAGAATATTATACGTATCAAAGCTGACAGTGTGAATGTGTGGAGTTGGTTGGAAGAGAGCTTAGTGCTGCAGACATCTGTTCATTTAAGTTACACAAAACACGAAAAGCATGAGCTCCATTAGACCGGGGCAGACTTACCAAGCCGGCACACGTAGACACAGCAACAGAGGACGAACTGTCATTTCTGATAAATCCCTGATACAAACACTGCTGCGCCTTGGGTTCCCGAGTCTCTGAAGCACCGTCCTTTCCAAGTACCTGGACTATAAAGTGACTGCTCACAATTGCCGAGGGCTTAAGCTCTAAGTGTAGATCCTGTCCAAATGCTGAAAAGCGGTAGTGCAGGGAGCTGCTGGCACCGTGTGCCGAGCGCCTTTTCCTGTTGTGCAAAATGTCGTGTGAGATATATGACCCGCCCGAGTCCACTTCGACTGGCGTGACAAAGACGTAATCTGTAATGGAAAAATTTAGCTGTCAGCACCCAGGGCCCAAGATGCCAATGGGTCAGTTTCCAGCAGGCTGCCCCAAAGCTCACAAAAATCTTTGTTCCATGCACCTAACAGTGAAGAGAATGCAGGGGGTTTCTGTGCATTGTGTTCTGTGCCACCAGGCTCTACCACCTTAAACTCCTGCAGAGGCTACAGCTAAGGATGTGGCTCAGTGGTGGAAACCCCTGTCTAGCATTTAAAAAAAAAAATCCTACAGAAACTAAAAGCTAAGCACAAATTTGATAAATTTCAAAAATATTTGGGTGAAAGGTCAATATTCAGTATGAAAAGTAAAACAGGGACTCTTCATGTATTAGCCATGGAGCATCGGCATGCATGTAATGCTCATGATGATGACTGACAAATTAATCAATATAAAGTTGCAATGGTTAGTAAGTGGGAATTTTTCTTCTGGAGACTGATAGCCTTGTTTAGGTTGCTCTGAGGAGAGAAACACTGCAAACAAGTGGCAAAGTGTGCCGTTTCTGATGACCCCTCAGCTCATTGACGAGGGGCAGTCAAGCCCCCGCCCCCAGCAGTGCTACTTCGCAGGAGAACAGGACACTTACACTTGGATCTCCTTTACTGGTTTTCCAGCAGCTGCCACCGAGGCCTAAACACAACCTAGGCAGAACCCCGCCTCCAAACCTTCAGCAGCATCCTAGATAGAGGCTGATGTTGCAAACTGCTCAGACATGTCGGAGGGGGTGTGGCGGGTCAGGGACACCTGGAGAGGCATGTTTAAAAATGCCTTCCCCCCGGCTCCCCTGAGCAGCACTAATTGCTGTATGATCTGGGGGTGTGTAGGGGGGCGGAGAGCTAGGAAACAATTTGCTGCGGGAAAGAGCGAAGTCGGTACACTGCTTTCTTTCACAAACCATTGGAGTTGAAAACATCGTCCCAGAAGATGATGTGGAGCATGCCCTGTGCACATTAAAAAAAAAAAAAGAAGAAAAATGTCCTGGGTTTCCACTTTCGAGGCACACACAGAATGGGAGACTAATTTGGAAAGTGTTTAGAAAGATTCCGAACCACTAAAAGGCATGTTTGAGTCACTTGGGTCCTTGGCTCCCAGAAGAGAAAAGGAAAAAGATTTTTTAAAAAAAAAAAAAGGAAGGAAAAAAAAAAGAAAAGAAATTAAGAAATTTTCCTTCCCTGAGCAGTCAACAACGATGAAATGAAACATCATTTAGGAGATGCTAAGGAATCAGGAAGTTTTACAGTGTGTAGGGATCAAAACACAATATTCTAATTATATTCTAATTAGGCTCTCATTAGCAAAGAAACCCCAACATTACAATAATGAGCCCTGTTTCCTTCTGGACCTTGTGTGACTTCTAAGGCGTGGCCAACTCTTTTATAGCTCCTTTCGCCGTCTTTCTTTTAAACTAGAAATACCCTATCATTGCCATATTTTTCAGAAAATCAAAGGAAAAATGTGTTCCCCTTAAAGTTGAGCAGGACACATTTTAGTTCTCAAGAAATTCCTGATATGTTGCTCTGAAGGTATGTAGCTGTTGATTAAAGCCAGCCTTCCTTTCTTTCTTTTTGCAAGAGAAAACTTATCTTCTCCATCTGCCAGAGTCAGACCTGACTGCATAATAGCCATTTCTGACATATGCTCCTGACGGTGCCCACCGTGTCTTCCTTACCTCCTTGGGCACAGCCATCTGACACTCCACCTGCTCTTACTTGGGAGTGTTAGCCAGTCCTCCCGACCTCTCGTCCCCTCCCAACCCAGGACACCTGCTGTAAGTTTGTTTCCAAAAGAGCAACATAACAGGCTGTTTGTTGGTTACATTCAGTCCTGTTTGGGAAAGGGGGCAGTGAGAGGTTCCTTGCAAAGACTGATGGGCTGTGTTGGTTCAGGTGCTTACAGGGGCTGGGAAATGGAGCTCAGTGGGTGGAGTTCTTGACAAACACGCAAGAGGCGCTGGGTTCAAGCCTTATTACTAGATAAACCAGGTGTGTTGGGCTTTCCAGTGAAACCAGCATCAGGGAGGTGGGGGGGGGGAGGACCCTAAGGTCAAGGTCATCTTCTCTGTAGCTAGACTGTGCGAACTCTTGTCTCCAAAAACAAACCTAGCAAGTCCTTATAAGCCATGCCTGGAACAGAAGGGCTCCCTGGCCATTAGATTCTGGTGAACAGGAGGGACGTTTTAGAAGCTTCTGACTGGCTCTGAGGGGACAATATGTAGACTTCAGAAGAGTGTATTTCTGGGTCCCGTGTCCGCTCACTACCCATTCTCTGAAAGCCTTTGCCCATAATTCTAGCACCTTCCAGTCTCAGAATGGCTCCTTGCATTTGAACAAGAGAATCCAATCCTACAACGATGACAATTTAGAATCCCAAGAAATCCACGTTGGACAGTAAAGTCTTGCTAAAGAGCTTGGGGCAAACATGAATTGTTCTCCTGAAGCTGGTGGGAAACACTGAAAGCAAGGGTTTCCCTCTCTGGGAGCATTGCGAAGTTAATAAGTGAGAAAAGATGGAGTGTGCTCTGGACCTTTGAAGCTGAGGGACTTAAAAGACAGAAACAAGGACTTAAAGCACTGAGGGCTAGTGTTTTCCACCAAAAGGCCTCTTTGGGCATCATGGCACAATGTCAGTGAAGAGAGAAGGGAGGGACAATGGGAAAGCGGCAGGAGGGGAAATGGGGTCTCACCCCCTCTCAGCCTCAACCAGAATTTGTTTCTGTGGCTTTCCCAGAAGAGGAAGGAAACGAAGGAGGCTTTTATCAATTCCCTACTCGGTGCCCACTTCCTTTCTAATTTCTTACTTAAGTTCGGATTATTTTTCTTAACAAGCCATCTGTGAAGGAGGGAAATTATTTTCTCATCTATGTGACTCGCAGCTTGAGGCATTGATTTTCTGATAACTTCACAGACCTTGCCACGTTTCCCTTCTCCAACCAGGGAACCTTTTCTTTCTCTCTCTCTCTTTTTTTTTTTCACACAGTACACACCTGCCAGGTTAGGAGGTGCGCCTTTTTCTAACATTTCTCTCTCTTGAACACAAAGGGGACATAGTGCAGTGCAGGGACGGGGTGGGGGGGAGCCCTTACGGGTTGATGGAGTACAGAGAGGGCAAATACGAACCATCATTTAATCCGCTGCCACCGCTGCTGCTGTCACTGGCTAAGGCGACGGCCACCGAAGCACAGCAGAGGCAGCACAGCTGGAGCGCCTGCAAGAGAGAAAAAGGTGACACCCGCGTGTGAGCAGCGCAGCGGGTCGGGCGCCTCCCTGGTCCCGGCTGTGCGGCGCGCCCCTCGGTAGTGGCACCTGCCTTGGCCAGACGCCCTAGTCCCGCGGGGCCCCACGGCGGCCCGGGATCGGCGACCCGGAGGGCGCACGCGAACAGGAGGGCGCACTCCATGGTCAGGTGCGGACACGGTGACTGCTGGAGGCGCGCATTGTCCCCGAGGGCCGCGGAGCCCCAGGTGCAGCGCCAGGTGCGAGTTGCCGCTGCGGCTCACATGGCAGCGCGGGAGCCTGTAGCCTCCTCCCTGCTCCAGCCGCGCGGGCCTGAGGCGCTTCGGGGTCCAGGGGGCTCCCAGAGTCGGGTCTGCAGCTCCCGTGGCGGGGAAGCTCTGTCGGTGATGCCCGAGGGTCTGCTGCGCGCGTGTCGGTGTCGGGGTGATTGTCTGCGGCTCGCGCAGAGCAGCGCCAGCGGGCTCCCCCAGCGCGCCCGAGCCTAGCGCCCGCCTCTCCTCCGCTCAATGATTGGCGACCCGGGCCTTCCCTGGGCTCGTCCGAGCTCCTGTACAGCAAAGGGCGTGGGATTCCTGGGCCTGGACTCCGAGGGAGGGGAAAGAGGGGGCGGGGAGGCCGAGTGGGAGTCAGGGGGAGGGAGGGACCGACGCATGGCCAGGAGAGGGAGGGCAGCGCTCACGGTCCGCCTTGCGATCCTAACTTAGGGGCACAGAGAGATGAGCTGAGAAACTGGAGGCTCAGGTAAGGGGTGTGACTTCTGGAAAAGTCTGGTGATGGCGAAGAAACCCAGGGTTCGTTGGAAAGTTTCTGCAGTTTTCTCTTTCGCGGCATCCCAGGTCCTGCCCCGATCAGGTGGCAATCCTGAACCTTTGATAAAGAGATATGTAACCTGAAGCTTGGGTGCACTCAAGGTCACCCAGCTGCCCAGAATCCCACCAGTAACTGGCATATCTAGGGCAGCTTGAAGAAGAAACAGTACATGAAACAACTCCCCCACCCCCACCCTGCTCCGAGACGGACTTCTATAAATTGAATCTTATCTCCAGGTACCCAAACCTCTTTGCATTGGCTCTGAGAAACAGAGCTTGTGGACATTAGGTGCGCTCTATTCTGTATGACTATCCGTTTACTCAATGCCTTTATTTGATTCTTTTGATCCTTACAGTTTGACTGAGGGGGGGGGAGAACAAAAATTTTACAGGCCAGTGAGAAAAACCTTCATTGGGTAGCTCAACTACAGTATAATGAGATTTGCCATCACACGCAAGCACGAACAAGCAAGACAGACTCTAGTTGGGGGGAAGGGGGTTGTCGGATATGAGACATCTCTTAGAGATGCCACTGGGGGGGGGGGAGAAGCTCTAAACAGTAAGTCCGTTTTACAAGAAAGAGGGGACTAGGATTTACCCGCTAAGAGAAAGGGCACAGCATACACAAAGAGCTTTTGAAGTAGAGAAGGTGTTTGCCCTGGGTGAAGCGTTAAAGAGACCAGAGTCAAAACCATCAGGAGGCTGGATGAGAAGGTCCCTGGAGTGTTGGCAGGAGTGCAAAGCATACGGGTATGTAGGGGCACAGGAAGCTTTAGATTTCTCTGACTGTGTGTTGTGTGTAGGTAGCAGGCAATGCCAACTCCAAATATTAGCCAATGGGAAGCCTGCTAAGCATGCAGACAGACCAGAGATACCGAGGCAAGCAGAGAGGAGAAAATTGGACACTCTTGCCAGCATCAGAGTGCAAAATGATAGATCTTAGACCAACGGTGGTAACAGAAGGACACAGCCCTGCTCAGTCCCCTGAACACCATTTAAAGGAGGTCCTTGTCAATCTGAGAAGTGACAGGTCAATATACCTAATCTAGTGCATTGAATGAAATACGAATGTTGATAAACTTGGACTGCAGAGGCAAATGTGGCACTTATTTGCTGGGAAGGAAGAAGCGTGGTTTCAAAGTGAGAAAAAATCAGAGTTCCGTAATCACTGGGGTTCCCTAGGGCCCCTGTCTTAAAATAGGTAGGTTTAGCAGGAATTATCATGCTGTATCTAAAGGGTATCCTAAGAACTTAGTATAGAACAAAATATTTCCACTACTTGGTAGAATATGTTATGTGAAAATTACATATGCATCAAAACCGTCTGTGATGCTGAGCCAGGATCCATTGGGTATAGATGAGCATCCCAGCAGATTGTGACGGGGTGACTCGATGCATTGGGTGACTTCACCAAAGAACTGGACACTAAAGGAAATTAGACATCAAAGACATTCAGTAAAAAGCCACCCCACTCCCTGTGTCATTAACCCAACAGACTGAACAGCAAAGGGAGTCTGGGGTCAACACCACCAGGTAAGCACCAAAGGAAACTGAAGGGACACTTGGTCTCTCCACAGTCAGCTGATAATAGCTGTGCCCCTGGCAAGGGTTCTTCCACTAGTTTGCAAGATTCCCCACAGCCTTTCAGGCTGCCTCTTTTCATGGCTAAGTTCTGGGCTAGTACCCAAGTCAGAGGGAATATAGTTCATCCTGTCCTGGAAGGTAGGCAACAGGTTACATTGTGTCCACAATCAGGAAGCAGAGAGATGAATGCTGCTGTTCAACTCACTGTTATTCAGTCTATGATCCAACCCATGGACTGATGCCAACCACATTTTAATTATTAGCCCCTCCTCTAGATTGCTAACGGACACAGAAATGCCCAGAGGTTTTTCTACTGGGTTATTCTAGAGCCTGTCAAATTGTTAGTTAATGTTAACCTACACACACACACACACACACACACACACACACACACACACACA
>JAQHUG010000082.1:1966057-2001321 GCA_028555095.1 Dicrostonyx torquatus
ATTGAGAGTGTGTTAGGACAGACTTCCAGATGTTCCCAAGCTGGGGGTGAGGAGAGGTTGCCCTGATGAGAACATGAACAGTGTAGCTCCTAATCTCAGTCTTTTCTCCATCAGCATGAAGTCATTGAGTGCCCATCCATTAAGGTCGTCAGCCTCCTTATGAGTCTAATGATGTTGTTCATCCCCCTCAGTGTATTTCCAGTTCTTAAAATCTAATAGATCTCAGTCTTCCAAAATTTGGTTCACTTTCCAAAACCCATTTCTTATATCTCCATAGATATAGCAATCAAGTTCCGATTGTATTTATTTGCATATGAAAGTATCCCATCTCTCCTGCAGGGTTTATATGCAAACATTTGGAAAGCCTTGATTTCTGGGATGATTTGTGCATTCAGTTTCCTAGGAACTGGGCCTGCAATATGTTTGCACTACCTCTAGATGGTGACAGAGGGTCGTCAGCATGGGGTCCAGCTTTGAAGATAGAAGTATTTTATAGCACTTCTAAGTCATCTGAAAATGCTTTCAAATTTTTAACTTATTTTAAAAACTGTAATCTAAAACACTGCAATAACTGTTAAGGTTTATAATAAGCCAACAATTTTTTTTTCAATCTTAGCCCATGACATGCAGATGGTACTCCTATGTGGAAACAAGAAAGGGAAGACGAGCTAGAGACAGGGAAATGGAAAACAGGAACATTTGACATGAAGAAAAAATATTCAATTTTTTTCTTGTTACCCTTGCATTAAAATCAATGATAAAAAATAAAAACTGGTTTTATTTCTAGTGACGTAAGTTTAACTTTCTTATCCTACAAAGCAATATGTCTTTGGTAATATGCCTCCTCCTGACCAAGTCAAGAAATATAAAGTAAATCCTGTTCTCTGCCTATACTTCCCATTGTCCCTGATCCGTAAAGAAGCATGTATCTTTCCCATAAAGTGAAGCAGATTCGACATGGTTAGCTATCTGAGATGGCCACCCCTTGATTTTGTCCTTTCTTACAGGCACGGTGGGGGGGGGGCGCTGCCCCTCACCCCCTCAAAAGCTGCAACAATAAAAAGTTTGCTAGGTTTTAGTGAGCAGGTGCCTACCTCACAGTTTCCTGTACTTTCATATCTTGAGGGAAATCCCACCATCTCTGAGTGGTGGAAAGGATAAAGGAAAAGAGAAAACAAAACTGATTTCAGTCCAATAGCCAAAGGAAGAAGGAAACCCAGACACAGGAGACTAGGCAGATGTTTAGGAAAACACTTGAGTGGATCCCTGATTTCAGATCCCCAGAATCCCTGTAAAATGCTGGGTGAAATAATATAATGTGTGTATTCGTGCGCTCTAAGATTGGAGATGGAGACGGGAGGACCTCTCAAGTGCTACAGCTCCAGGCCACTGAGAGACCCTGTCCCAAATGAGGGTGGGAAGAATGGAAAGAACTGGAGGACATCTGGGGTTGTCCCCTGACTTTTAGGTGTGTGCTCCTTACACATGAACCCATTCCCATGACTATCCCACCACACCTGAGTATATACATGACAAGTCTTCCTTCCCCCATAAAAAAAATAAAAATTCCCACCATGATAAGGATGCACCTCCTTGGAGACCTGAGAGGTAGGATCACTTCCCATTCAGCTTCGCAGAAATGGGGCATAGGTAGAAAAGTTGTCCTCAAAATCAGCAGGGAGAGAAGAGAGTTTCTGATTCTGTCTCCTATATAACAAACCATTCCCAAAGATAAGGAGCACAGAGGATACAACCCAAGGCAATGGCAGCAGCCATTTACAACAATTACCAGTAACAGTATAGGGGACAGACCCTTGGAGTCTAAGAACTAATTTTCTAACTCAGGGTCATCCAACACAATTTGGTGTGTAGACCTGTAATCCTAGCCACTTAGGAGAGTGACTTGGGGGGGGGGATGGCACGTTCAAGGTCAGCCTTGGACAATTTAGTGAGACTTGATCTCACAATAAACAGTAGGAAGGGTGGAGGGTGTGACTTGGCGGTAGACGGCTTGTCTCCCTTGAGTGCTGCCTTGGAGTCCATCTCCTCTGCTATGCCCTACTGTCCAGTCAACGCCTGACCTAGGAATTCCCAGTGGATCTTCCTCACCTTTGGTGTGGCGTTACATCTTATTTTCTTATTAGACAGACATTGAACCAGGGTTCCTCGGTCACCTATATAGGAAGGTCCTCTCTCTCTCTCTCTCTTTCCGCTGTGGATCTTACTCTGCGTGTGGTATTGCTTGCTCCCCTACTTGTATTTTTAGCCCTTTCCCAAGCTCTACTATTAAAAGTTCCTTGCTTGCCAGAGGCCAAAGAGGTAGTATTAAAAACGAGGCTACTTATTTCCACAAACAAATTCAAGGCCAAGTTCCGAGCTCATGGAAGAGTAGAATGCACACTTTTCCAAAGCTCTGGGAAGGACAAATAACTTTTGTGTGCAGGCACCATTCTCTCTTTCTTCACCCATCATGCACCAGGGGAAGGTTAGACACCAGCTCCCTCTGAGCCTCAGGCCTGGAGCAGTGGGGACTGGTAACCACCATTAATCAGAATCACCTGGAACATTGTTGAAACTATACATTCTTGGCATCCTTGTGAATAGTTCAATTAAGTGTGTCTGGGTTTCCAATGTAACTAAATATATTGCAAAACAGTAATTGGGACCCACTGTACTTCCACTCCTGTTTGGATGCCAGCGCCACTTCCTACTGAATAGGATTTAAAGCTTCCGGATCCTCCCCTTTCACTGTGTGCACATGTGAAGACAGCCTAGAGCTGAAGGATACAGGAAGATGGGGCAGAACCCTTGCTATAGCCCGATGCGGTGGGATGAGTGGCAAGGGCTGATTCCTGTGGTTTGATTTGATGTTGGGATTGGAGAGAGTGATTCATAACTCTCAAATTATTTACTTCCCTGTCTTCTGGTTTTGTCTATTATTGGAGGCATATCTAAATCTATATGACATGAAAACTGTACTTTGGGGAGAGAGATAAACATCACACATTTTGTCTCTTATAGAGAATCTAAGTTTATACACACAGAAACATCCATGACACTAAATGCCTAAGTGGTACTTCCAGGGGATGAGCAAGGGGAAATGAGAGAAGGCAAATGGGTCAGTGAATATGTATAAAATGTCACAATGAAACCCATTGTCTTTATTGTAACTAAAGTAAGTAATTGCCTATATGTAGTAACACTTTCATGTCAAGCGAAAATCATTGGCCCAAATGATGGACTCAGGGGGACCTGCTATGATCTTTCACTGGTATTGATCTACTCAGTTTTATACTAATTCATTGATTATGTGGTGGTGGTGGGACTGTTGGACCTGTGTGTGGAGAGCAGAGGACAGCTTGCAGGAATCTGGGCTCTCCAACCACTGTGTGGATCATGGAGATTGAACTCAGGTCACAGGCTTGTTGACAGCCCCTTTATCCAAAGAACCATCCTGATGACTAACCAGCATCCTTTTTATGTGTTTCTACTAGCTCAGGGCTCATTGGAAAGGCTGAGCAAGAGAGTCAGGCACTACCTTTCCTTCCTTTCTCTCTGCCATAGCTCCTAACCGTAGTCACCCTTCCTTCAAATCAAAGTGCAATAGAACCTAAAACTAATGACTGAATATAGAGAAACAGAAAGTGTTCAAATACAACGATTAAAAATGTGGGCAGATAGAAGGAGATAAAACAGGCAGAGTGAGCCAGGCCCTGGTACAGTTCATCTTATTTAAAGAGGAATAGCACTTGAAGGGGCTGGAGAGGGGTACAGTGGCTAACAACATCTATTCCTCCCTTAGAGGATCCTATCTCCATTTTCAGCACAATGGTCGGCAGCTTACAAAAGTAGTTCCGGTTCCCAGGGATCTTCCAACCCATGAGTGTGTGCTGTGCACATATGCACACCACATATAAAAATGAAAAAGTTGAAAAACAGAGGGGTAGCATTTGAAACCAAAAGCTGCTTACTCTCCAGCAGGGCGTTCCATCCTCAGCTGTCCAGTCCACTGTCCTCTTTTGATCCCCTTGTCCCATTTAATATGTACTCATCAATTCTTTGTTTTTATGTCTTTTAAACATTGACGTCATAGATCTGTGTCCTTCTTGCTTCTCATCTCTTTTTTCATCAGATAATCTCCATCTGGAGCACAGGTCTAATTCCTGAGACACATGACTGCTGCCACCTTCAGGAGTTTGCTGGGCTTGATCGCCGAACCTACAGCTGGACATGTTGATAGTTGGCTTTCTCTCATAGTAACAATGCAGGGAAGGTCCCGGGACCCTCACCTGAGTATCCAGTCACCCATTCACACCAGATGTGTGCAGTCTCTCATAAGTGCATGTGGTCTCTGGATCTTGGAGAGGGCTTGGAGGATACAGGCGAGGAAGGACCAAGGACAAGGTTCCGTCTATGTGACCGTGGGAAAGCCATCATCCATGCTGGGTGCAGACCCTCCATTCCAGTGTGTCTGTTGTTAGGTCACTCCTGTTCCTGCTTGTGACCCCTCACCCACTGTTCTGTGAGCTCAGTAATCTTATTGGTTCCTACAATGAACTTTAATGGACGGCATCTCAGTTGGTCATTGGGACCTTAGTGGGGGCTTGGGGGAGACTTAAGTCTCTCCCAGAGAAGGAATTTTGGCAACACCATCCCTGAACTAGTAACTCCCAGACTTGTTATCCCAGCTCAAATTTCTCCTGTGCTCTAGACACAAATTTCCAAACATTTTGAGGACAGTTTTATTACTGACGTATCTGAAGCGCCTGAAACTGCGCAGGCAACCAACATACACTGTACATCTATGTCCCAGCTTCCCAGGGTCCCAGACTACAGTAGTATTTCAGTTGTATTTTAATGAATAAAGACTGCCTGAAGATGTGAGAGTAAAACAGTCTCGCTGGTCAGCCTTACAGGCCAGGTTATGGTAACACACACCTTTAATCCCAGTAACCACAACGACCACACACCTTTAATGCCAGTAGCCGTACTAGTTGCCATAGAAATCAGGTGGTGCATGCCTTTAATCACAGTGGTGCATGCCTTTAATCCAAGCCCTAGAGAGGATTATAAAATGGGAGGAAACAGCTCTCAAAACACAGTCTCATTCTGAGACAGTCTCAGACTGAGGTCAAGGTAAGAGCCAGTGGCTGGCTGTTTTGCTTTTCAGATCTTCAGTTTGATCCGCAATTTCTCTCTCTGAGTTTTTATTAATCACACTTCATAGACTCTAGGGTACAGGAGCTAAAATGAAGGAGGGTGTCAATTATTCCCCAAATCTGTCTTCTAAGTAACTCAGCTTCAGTCTCTCTGCATCCTATCACAGTCATCTTATTACTGGCCATTTGCATCTGTATCCATCCTGTAGGATTTAACAATGGAGATGCTTCATCTAGGTCAACTACCCTGATTACTCTGACAGGACTAGACTGGATGAAAGACTGTACCCACAGTTGCCAGTCTCTCCATGGCCTCTGTCAGGTCACAAAGACAATGCAAGAGAAGCCATAGGCTCCACTCAACTCTGCTGCCAGCTGTTTAAAGCAGATGTGTCAACTCTTAGTACGAAGAACAGGACGAGCATACACGTGCCTTGCTAATACACTGCCTGGAAACCAGAAGGAGAACCACCCAGACCACCGAATCCAGCACAAAGCCAATCAAGCCAGTTTTTATAGTTAGCTGCAGTCATAGCATGGCACAACCCGGAAATAGCTGGGAAGAAGGGACCTCCATTGAGGAATTGCCTCCATCTGATTGGCCTATGGCCACATCTGTGGAGGCATTTTCTTGATTGCTAATTGATGAAAGAGGGCCACTGTAGGTAGTACTATCCCTAGATAATTGGGCCTGAGTTGTACAAGATGAGCCGGGTGGGGGTAATAAGCTTCTCATCAGCATTCCTCCATGGCCTCTGCTTCAATTCCTGCCTCCAGGTTCCTGCTGGAGCTCTGCCTCGGTTCCCCGCAATGGGCTTAAGCTGTAAGATGAAATAAACCCTGCCTTTCCTCAAGTGGCTTTTGATCGTGGTGTCTATGGCAACTTCAGAAAGCACAATACAGCATCAGCTATGGCTCCCTTGAAAAGACCATTTCCACAGCTCAACGGGTTCCACATCTGCCTGGGAGCCGTGTCCAACTGCTTTAACTCCCTCCTTCATTCCCGAAATTTTCCTCATTGTTTGTTCCCTCCCTCACTCTCTAAAACACTCTTGTCTTTATTTCTTTCCCTTGCTAGGTGCACTGTGTCGTTATGAACACCCTGAGACCAACGTGACTCTCTTTAGCTACCCCGACAACAGATGTTCACATCTTAGGTGTGCCCTGGCAAGTGCTTCTCCCAGACGTATGAGTTAATAGCTATGTAGACACAGTGGGATTATTTTTAAGGGTCTCTGGCTTTAGGGGGAACCTAAAAAATAGCCAGTTGAGAACCAATCATTGTTCAGCATCTCCGCAGTCAGAGTGTGGTCCTGACATCGGTAACATTAGCATCTCTTCAGTACAAGAAGAACACAGTGTCCCAGGCCCCACCCACCCTGCTGCTGCCACTCTTGCTTTAGTTCTAGATTCCCAGTGAATGCATGGACGTTACATGCCAGGTAGCGCCATTCTAGAGCAGTGATTGTCAATCTTCCCAACACTGTGACCCTTTAATATAGTTCCTCATGTTGTCATGACCCCGAGCATGGAATTGTTTTAGTTACTACTTCATAGCTCTTATATTGCTGCTATTATTTATCATAATGTAAATATCTGATATACACCCCCTGTGAAAGTGTCCTTCAACCCCAAAAGGGGATGAAAACCACAGGTTAGAACCACTCTTCTAGTCAATGAGATAGGACCTTGGCACTAGTTGGGATATATACGGAAAGTCTCTTGTCCTCACTGACTGTCCTTGTTCAAATCTACAAGACGGTGAAAACAATAAATAGTGCTGTCTCACATAGAAGAAAGAGCAAAAAGGGACCAGCTTTCATGTTGTTTAATCTAGACTGACAACCTGAACTCTGACTAACACAACCACAACCATCAAGTTTGTTGTCAGGTTAGGTACTTCCTAAGTGATAGCCATATTACTATCTTTTTTTTCCCTCTCCACCATCATTCCTCTGCCCACCATGGTGGCACTGTGGAACAGGGAGCCTTTATTCCTTTATACTCCGAAAAGTACAGCCAACGGGGAGAGGCTTCTAGACTTCAGATTCCTATCCAAATTTAAACATTTCCAATCTTGAGCATGCAGAAGATGAAGGTTTCATTGACTCACCCGCATTGCCCAGTTTCTCCCTGTGATCTGGCCTCTCTGATACCCTGTCCACCCAGTTGCTTTTTGTCCATCTTGAAGAGCATGTAATGTAGGAACTATTGTCCATTGTCCAGACCCTTTGTGTCTGTAAGTTATGTGGCTGCTGAGCCCCCTAGGCTAAAGGCTGGCTATTCTACAGGGTTGAAGGCCCCATTTCAAGAACCAGATACTTAGAACAAATGATTAGAACTCACAGAGCCTATGTGAGGAATTAGTTCAAGGAGTCCAAGGTTCCAGAGGACTGAGCTGTGAGTAGAAGTGTATTTCTTTTTTTTTTTTTTTAAGTAGTCTGGGATCTGTCTGGAGATGTCCAGACAGCAATCAAATACTTAACATTGCTTTCTCCCCACCAGACCCATCTTCCTCTGCAATTGGTTGGAGTACCCCATTTGGGGGATTATCAAGGAAAAGTCTAAAAAGCTAACCTTGAACTAGGACAGGAAAGCCTCAGCCCTCTGGAGTGTAGTTATCCGGGTCTTGCAGTGCTGGGAGATTTTATGTATATGACATGAGGAGCTTCCATCTCTCTGGACAAAGAGGGTAAGCATTTCCTCACTGGGTGGCCCCAATTAAACACGGTGCCTAGTGAGTTTCCGCCTAGCCTGGCTGGAAGTCAGCCAGGGCTGATTAGAGAGCAGGTATGTCAAATGGTCCAGCCTCACCATGATGAAAAAGCCCTGGAAACCTTCTAAATGATACAGAGGAAAATCATTACAATTGAAGTGCCCCCTACCTCCCCTTTGAAAACTACACACATGTCTTCAGAGCTGCCTAAAAACTTCTCTGCTTGGCGGCTCAATGGCACGGTAAATGACAGATCTCTTACATCCTTCCATCCCGGAGCACAACACTTTAATTATGAAACAGTTGTACGCAAATATGGCCACATATACTGTGAAACAGGCAGGTTTGAGGTAGAGGGATTGTGGTAATTATCTAACTTAAATATCTTTGTTTTTCGGGTGAGAGAGACAACATAAACTCTTCTTGAAACCTTTGAAAATACAGAAAAATTTAGAGGGACCAAGAACAAACAGTTCGTGCAATGCTGAGTTCTGATTGTCAACTGGACTCGGCTGTAGAGTCACCTGGGGCAAGAGTCTTTGTGAGGGTTGATCTAGATTAGATATGCCTGTGGAACTTGACTGAAGGGGACTGTCTTTACTACCTCAGGGGACATGGAATACTTCACCACGTAAATTCTCAAAGCCTGTCCCTAGGGCTGTACTTCAGCAAGGCCGCACCACCTCCTCAAGGGCACCACCAACTGTGGACCAAGTGTTGAAAGACCCAGAACCTATGGAGGTGGAGGCACGGTTCTCCTTCAGAACACCACACACAGCAACCCGGAATGCTGAGCCAAGTCAGCCTTTTCTCCCCTGGGCTGCTTTCATCAAAGGATGAAAACACAAGAGACTGGGACTCTCAACACCTTCCCCTAAAAGATAGGCAAAGTTCACATGATCCCCAGGAGGTGGTGGTGATTTTGGAGGTTAGTGAACCTTTGGGAGGTGGGGCCTAGCCACAGGAAGTGGTTACTGGAAGTAAGCCCTGAGGCCTCGCTTCCTGTCCTTTCTCTGCTTCCTGCTCTACCCAGATGTGAGAAAGTTCCCACTGCTACAGCCAGGAACCACTCCGGTCACCATGCTTTTTCCACTAAGATGGACTGCACCCCAAACCGTGAGCAAAAATAATCCATGTTTCAGATGGGAGAGGGGTAAGAACAGAATGCCAACAAACCATGATACAGATGACCTCCCACAGGTTGAAATTTAGAGCCTAGAACATCATCTAATTCTATCTTACTCTTTGTATCTCAGCCAGGTGACAGCTGAGTTCATATTGTTCCTTCAAATGTCAACACGACTCTATCCCTAAGTTCCACATACCCTATAATGCAGGTCTAATATCCTCTCCAGAACTGGTGACTTCCTGGGGATTTACTCCCATGTTTCCCTTGGCTTCTACCAAGCCTTGAACAATACCTCTCCCCTGACTGCATCAACTCAGATCTGCAATGAAGCCAGCTTTCTTTGCTCCCAACCACTCAAGGGAGGCGTGTGTATGGGTAGACGTTACTAAAGTTGGGAGGCCCCAACTGACTTTATATGATTGCACTAAAATACACAACCCATAAAACTTGCCATTCCAGCCATTTGAGAGCATCGAGTTTGGTGGCGGTAAGTGCACTCACCGGGCCACATACAACCATCTCTGCCATGGAAGGAGTTTTACATCACACAGGTGGGAAGTGATTTAAATGGAGTATCAGATATCCTTTCAAGTCTTTGGGCCACCCACCATGTGGCTTAAGGTTTTGAGCCCCCAGAAGACTGCCCCCTCCCACTGGCTCCTCTTTTGCATGTTATGCAGAACCATTTAGCCCCACTTCTGTTCTGTCCCAGGACTCTCTGAGTAAATCAAATGGCTTGTTAAAATGCTCTAAAGGTCTGAAAGATGGTTCCTTCCTCGCCTCACTGCTCTGCAGAGCAGAAGAATCAACGGAGGGGCTTCAACCTCCTTTCTGCTTACCCAGTTTCTACTAGTAAAGGCCACCCAGAAGGCGTGGGTGTCCTCATAGAAAGCAAAAGTCCTGTCTTAGAACCACTCCCCAGTGCTGTCAGTTTCAAATGGCTTCTTTCAGCAATGGAGCTAGGAGGAGCCAAGCCTCAGTTTCTTTCTTTCTTTCTTTCTTTCTTTCTTTCTTTCTTTCTTTCTTTCTTTCTTTCTTTCTTTCTTTCTTTTTAAAGATTTATTTATTTACTATGTAGACAACATTCTGCCTCCATGTATACCCACACACCAGAAGAGGGCGCCAGATCTCATTACAGATGGTTGTGAGCCACCATGTGGTTGCCGGAAATTGAACTCAGGACCTCTGGAAGAACAGCCAGTGCTCTTAACCTCTGAGCCATCTCTCCAGCCCCTAGCATCAGTTTCTTACCTCTGGATCTGGCTGACCTAATGGGTCTATTTACAAAAGAAGTTCATAGAGTTGGGGAAGCAGAAAACCCCTTTGATTGTGATGCAAGTTGACTCCAAGAGAAAGAAGGAAAGAGGACTGTGAAATACACCCACAGACCAAGACTCAGCTTAGATTTCTCTTCAGTCAAAGGAAGGTTCTGGAAATCACCACTGAAGGATCAAGCCAATAGCAGTCACTGGGAATCTTTACATCTCTGAGGAATTAGCCCTACTTAGTATCTTGGCTGGACTTGATCATTGGCTGGGATCAGTCTGCTTGGGATTGGCCAGGTCACGGATGTGGGAGGGACCTCAGTACACACTGGTCAATTGTCTTTCTTATAGTTGAGTGTTTGGGTCCCACTGCTGGGGAAGGCTGCTTATTTATTTCCCAGCCACCCAGATTCCCAAAATAATCACAAAGAGATCTGTATTAATTGCAGTATTGTTTGGCCAAAAGCTTAAGCGTATTTCTGGCTCTCTTATATCTTAAATTAACCCATTTCTATTATTTTATATTTTACCACAAGTCTTGTGGACTACTGGCAAGGTTCCAGCTAATGGCTTGCATCTTTTCTCCTCTGGAGGTTCCATGTCTTCTCCCTGACCCTGCCTACTTTCTCCCAGCATTCAGTTTAGTTTTTCCGCCTAGCTCTATTCTGTTAAGCCATTGGCCAGAAGCAGCTTCCTTATTAGCCAATGGCAATAAAACATATTCACAGAGGGGAATCTCACATCATCCCACTTTAGACACCTTCACACATTTAAGACCACAATAAGAAAACATAATAAGTATTAGCAAGGGTGTGTGGAGGGAGAGAATGCTCATGTACCATTGACAGAAAATTGTCCAACTTCTGTGGAAACCTGAATGGAGGTTCCTCATGAAACTGTAAATGAAAGGTCCACATGACTCAGCTCAACCTCTGCTGAGCATTGGCTACGTCGGCGAGTCACAGAGATATCTGCACATCTGCTCTGACTGAAGCCCTGTTCACAACAGCCGAGTTAGGAAATCAGCCTAGGTGTCCATTAGCAGATGAATGGACGAGGCAAAGAGAACAAAATGATGCTGCTTGCTGGCCAGCAAATGCAATTCTGGAGATCAGCATGTTGAGCAAATCGGTCCGACTCAGACGGACAGATGGACCATTGTCTCTCACGTGCGGATAGGTGAAAACAGAGCAGGGAGAGGAGGAGGAGGAGTGGGCAGGGGAAGGGAGGAGAAAGGAGGCAAGACAGGAAGTGAATAAGATCAAAGTAGGTGATAGATAGTCACAATGACAAGAAAATGTCATTTTGCAACTTATTGCAGTGGACAATGAATGATGATTAAAAACAAGTTATAAGAAATGTTTTACGGGACTAAAGAGATGGGTTCTTGCTGCCAAACCTGAGGATCTGAGCTCAATCCTGGGGGCTCACATGGTAGAAAGAGACAACTGATTACTGCAAGCAGCTCTCTGACCCTCCATGCGTGTACTATGCATACATGCACCCACACACGCAAAATGAATAGATAAATGTAAGAGTCTTTACGTGTTTCTTACGACAAGCGCAAACCCTCTGCTTTCGATTTAACTCAAACACAAATCCTTTAGGGCAAACAACTACCAACTGTCCATCATGCTGTGGTACTCGTTTAAAGCCACTCATCAGCTTCTGGGATGTGCTGCAAATGTCACTCTGTACAGCAGCTCTTCCCCTGCCACCCTGTCTTCCTCCCATTCCCCCCAACCTCTGTTTTCATATTAAAATCTTATCTTTGCTGCTCGGACCCTCCTATTTCTTCCTGTGGTCACTGGTCCTAGGATCTCAAACTATAAATTCTAGTCACAGGCCAACAATACCTCTTCCTAAGGGGAGTCTAAGCCAGGGAATTGGGCAAAAAGACCTCATTCACCCCATGGTCTTCCCTATCCTCAGGACGGCCCAGGGGATAATGGCAAGGTTGTGCCTGAGATGCTGGACTGTGGCCAGCCAGCTGGGAGTCCTTAGGTGGGACCTGAAACAGTAATCAAGCAGGGTAGACAGAGGTGACGAGCTTTGGGTTCTTACCTGAGTGCTCTGTAGGTGGCCGCAGGGCAATTGACTCAGATCCAAGAGAGGCACCTGGCTCCAAGCTGGCATGGTGCCAGTTTCAGAGGGTAAGCTTGCCCTGAATGATGGTGTCTGGACTCATTTTATGCGTTATTGTTGTAAGACTCCTTAAAATTAATTCCTCACTGAAAGACGTTTGAAACCTAAGCCTCCCGAGCCTCCCTCTCCATCTTATTTGCAGTTGCAGGCACTTGTCCATGCTGAAACTGAGGAGAGGCTTGCCAGTCAGCCAATCACTTGGGGAAACTAAATCCCCAAGCCATACAATGGAGAGCGCCGCAATGGAGAGCTTTTCCACGCATCTTTCAGGAAAGATGAAACTGTTCGCGTCCCATCGCATCCACAGGCAGACCTTGCGGTAAAGGAGGAAGGGATGATTTCTCAAGAATGCTGGGAACATGGATCTGGGAAGTGTCTTCCTAAAGCACAGATGGGCTGCTACAATAGCTCATCAAGTGTGGTGTGTCCCTCGTCAGAAATGCAGAGTTTTGATAAGCCACCTACCAAAGCCAAGGTTGTGACAGTGGGTCCCAGTATTGTGTCAAGAGGCTGAAAGAGGAGTTACAACCTCCATTTTCCCGGTTACAAAATGAAGACAAAGATTGGGTTTTATGAGCACAAATAACTGGAATGCAAGTGTGCTTCTGTATGGAATGGTCTTGTAATGCCTTGTCACGGTGCACTCCTTCAAAGGGTTATTGAATGAATCCTACATGCAGGTCTAGACAGTAGGCATTGGGGAGCATCACAGCAAATAGAGACTTCACCTCAGGAGCTCACCCTCTAGCCCTCTAGTAAAAACAGGTGATATTCCAATTAACAAATGACTAACTGCATATGTACCAATTAATAAAATGCTGTGAATCAAACGAAGATTCTTACATAATTGCAAATGGAAGGTGAACTGTTGTGAACTAGATGATGTTGAGTTGGGCTATAAATTAGTGGAGGAGTTATGATGAAGAGAAATTATGACAGAGACATTTTAGGTATGAGAGAGCTGTGATGAAGAAGACTTTGGATAGAGGCATTTTAGGCAGAGAAAGGGAGAATGCATTAAGGCCCTTTCTCTGGCTATAATTGGTTCATTAAAAAAAAAATGACTCGGGTGGCTTGATGCAGGGGTTAAAGGATAGTGAACTAAGAGAGAGGATGAATGGTAGACACTTTGAGTTAGTCTTAAAGCATTGGTCTTTGTAGCAAGACCTTTCGGCATCTTACTAAAGTATGTTCAAAAGAAGGGCTAGGACAAGGTAAGGAGACTAACGTTTGAAAAAAAATCCCACAGTGAGTCCAGAGTTGGGAAGAGAATAAAAAAGCAAGAAGGACAGGATACAACCAGGAAACACAGGTGTCCAGGCCAGAGACAATGAGTTCGAGGAGACCAAGATGGCAAGCGTGGAGATTTAGAGATGTGGAAGGAACTGGGAAGATTCTTCTGAAAGTCCGTAGGATGGAGGCAAACATGCCGAGGATGAGTCCAGACCCCAGCTAGTGTGACTAGAGGAACAGGATGCTGCTCAATGAGGTAATGCAGCTAAAACGCCTGGAGTTTGGGGCAGGATGAATAGATAAGCCCCAAGAACTAATGTTTTCAAAAGTTGACCATTAAACTTCCTTGAGACTTAGGATATCAACTCAGAGGAAGCTCTCAGCCTCAAACTTCAGACTGAATACTGAAATGTATCTGACTCAAGTTTCTAAGTCTCAGAGACGAAGGCTCCAACGAGACAGCAGAGAGGGGAGATGCTGCATCTCAGAGTCCGGCCAGGATGGGCTCCATCCAGTGTGAGTCTAGCACAGCAGGAGCTTGGCTGATATTCGAGTCACACAATACAGAGAGGAAAGAGGAGGAGGGGGATGGACAGAAGGAGAACAGAATATTGGGTTGAAAATGTGGTATGCCTTCTGAACGTCCTTTTTATCCTTTCCAACCACAGTTTCCCCATCAATACTTGGTCCATATCTTCCTGTATGACTGTGTGGGTGAAATGATGTGCCTTTCCCTCAGCGCCACTCAGAGATTCCTGTGCTCACATATTTATGTCAGGTACCGAGGGGATTGTGACCATAAATCACCGATTGAATGCACAAGATCAACTTGCTTTTTTTCCCCTGAAATTCAATTTCCCACAATGGCATCAGAGGTGGGGGGAGAGGGGATGCCTTTGAGCTCGGTCTGCCTTCCGTGAAGCTTGTCCATTTCTGTTGAGCTTCTAGATCCCTGAAGAAGCAGGAAATACTGAGGTAATATTTAAACATAGCATGTGTGTTACAATGACAGAATAGATGGTCTTTGTTATTTTCATATCCTCAAGGAAACATGAGACTAACCCTATATGACCCAATGCTGCATGCATCAAATATGCTAGCTACTCCATCTGGCCTTTCTCACCCTGTTTGACCTCATCCGTTTTAGAAGTCTACAGTCCCTTAGAAGCCTCATCTCTCCCAGAACTATTACCTCATGGGCATTTTTACAATCAACTTGAAAGAAAAAGCACCAGCAATTTTAAGAGACAAAGAAATGGCTATGTTTATAAAAAGTCTGGGAGCAACCCCAAACCGACTTACATGCAAAAAGAAAAAAGTAATGGTCACCGGGAAACCTGGGGTTCCATTTTGCACTTTTACACTCATCAGTAAAAGAATTTAAAGACAGACTCAGAAGGAAGAGAAGAAAAAACAAAACAAAACAAAACAGGGCAAGCAAGCTGTAAATCCTAGTAGCTAAGAGGGGAGATCAAGAAGAGTGCAAGCTATGGCTCTCAGAGTCCAGGCCTGAGAGAGCTGGTGTGTTAGGCAAGGAGATCTGCAAGCAGCTGTGTGGTAGAAGGGGAGAGGGCTGCAGAAAAAGAGGGAGGAAGCGCAGCATTTCAGAGCACGGTTAGGCTTCTGGCCAGTATCTGAAATAGAGAAATGGCAAGGGGAAAACATGCTTAGCGCTGGGCTGCAGGTCCGAATTCAGCACCCCATTCCAGGATCTTGTGTTCCAGGGCAAAGTCAGGCATAGATTTAGAGAAAGCTTGTTAAGAAAAGACAAGCACTGCTGGGAATTAGGAGTGGGCTAGTGAGGGAAGGAAGGGCTCAGAAAGCTCCCACCAAGAGGCTTATGACCTTCTATAGTCACACAGCAATGGAACATACTCTGCTCCTTAGATGAAGCCAGGGGAGGAAGGGATTCCAGTCTTTCTCTGACAACTGGCTTCTTTGTCAATCTCCATACAGCTCGCTATAGTCCCTCCCTTCGTGCTATAGGAAAGCTTCTCACAGAAGACATCAGGCCAAACAGCCTTCTCTTTGTATTGACATTGATTAAAACATAGCCAGCCATGGAAGTGAATTGAGAGCGGTTGCTGTCTTAGTCAGGGTTTCTATTACTGTAATGAGACACCATGACCACAGGAACTCTTATAAAGAAAAACATTTAATTGGAGCTGATTCACAGTTTCAAAGGTTTACTCCATTAATGTCATGGCAAGAAGCATGGCAGCGTGCAGACAGAAAAGGATCTGAGAGTTCTACATGTTGGTCCACAGGCAGCAGAGACTGTGTGTCACACTGGGCATAGCTTGAGCGTATGAGACCTCAAAGTCCACCCGCACATTGACATAGTTTCTCCAACAACACCAGACCTACTCCAACAAGGCCACGCCTCCTAATAGTGCTACTCCCTATGGGCCAAATATGCAAATGCATGGGTGTATGGTAGCCATTTCTGTTCAAACCACAACAGTTGGCATTGTATTTTGTTGGGTGACCTATCTATTTAATGATCAAAAGTTCAATAATGAACAAGACTGGTACAAGATCAAACCAGAAAACACTCCAGCATAACAGAGGACTCAGGGGTCCACCCACAATGGAAGAGATATTGGCATCTGATGGCCACTGCAGGAGGTAGGGGGAAAGAGTCAATTTTCTTCAAAGGTTGGTTGATGGTAGGTGGCCCATGTTCCAGTATATAGGCATCATTAATTGGACTCAGTGGGTTATTTAAAAAAGATGGGAAAGATGTGAAGATGGAAGGGGAATATGGAGAGGGTCCTGGAACAGCTGGAGAAGGACAGCAGGTGATGGAGTGGAGGTGGGGCATGACCTAACACATTGTATTCATGTACGAAATTACTGAAGAAAAAGAGCCAGGGTTACTATCAGCAGAAAGCAAATTTAAAAAAAGGAATGCCCCTATTAGATCTTTTGGTAGAAAGAAATAAATTCTTTAGTTTAATTCAAAGAATTTCCTTGACCATCTAAGAGCAGGGACTAAACTTGTGATAACTTTCACATCCTAAAGAATGACCAGAAGATTAATACCGAAGTTGTCTCCACCCAACAACCAGGATTTGGGCTTAGGAAAAGTCACAGAAACACTAAGTGTCTTCTATAGTCTTAAATAACAAAGAACAGGCCAGAAATCTTGCTGTTGAGAGGTCAAATGCCACTGTTCTGAAACACCTCTCCTGACATTTTACCCCTGAGAAATAAGAAGGAATAGTGCAATTATTAACAGCGTCTTAGAGACAGAAGCATCAGTAGCAACGAGAATTAGGCGGGTTCTTATTTTGTGCTGGGAAAAGTGTCTACGTTTTGTGTTTAAGTCATTTAATCCTCACTGTTTTGTTCTCTTCGTTTTTACAGAGAAGTAAATTGGGGTATAGGGAGAAATCAGCTAATTCAAGGCCACTTAATAATGACCACATGGTTTGTGAATGAAGAAGCTGGGATTAACAGAAAGACCTCCCTGGGGCTGGTGTAGTTTAGTGGTAGGATGCTTGCCTAGCATGTACAACACCCTAAGTTCAAACTCTCATATATATATACACACACACACACACACACACACACACACAACACACACACACACACACACACACACAGAGAGAGAGAGAGAGAGAGAGAGACAGGCAGAGAGTGAGATTATCTGGTTCTAGTCTGTTCTTTTAACATAAATGAAAAGCAGTTTTATAAATCTTTTTCTAGCCAACGATTTCCCTCCTTTGTTTAAAAAAATAGTTAAAAAATAGATACATAGATCCAAATTTGAAAGAAAAAAAAGTCTTAGATAACATTGCTGTGGTTAAGGAATAAGAGAAAACCTTATAAGTGGAAAAACCAGGATGCAAAGAATGTGTGGATGCAATGTGAGCATGCCAAACTGAGCGTGTTCGTGTCCTTTAAAAAATCTGGGTGCCCTTGAATTCTTTACGTATGTAACTCGATTCACGCCATGAACTAAAGTGTTGTTATCGTAAGAGACTGTGATGGTAGCTAAAACATCAAGCTGTTGAAACCTTAAAAAGTTCTCCACGTTCCCAAGAACCCTCTGGAGTACTGACATGGGATTCAGTTCCCTTAGCTAGCAGCCTTGGATTAGAGGAGCAGGGTACATAGAGAGGAACACAAAAGGAAGTGTACAGTGGCTGAGAGACTGGGTGTTCCAAGATGCTCACTTCAGTGTCTTCTATCAACTTCCCAAGGAAGTCCCGTGAGGCAGCACTCAGTTGCCTGGGAAACTATGGTCTATATGGGCAGACCACAGGCTACCCTGTGACATAGGGTAGCTGCTGTACCAGTCACACCAAGCCCTTACTCTTACCATGCCCCCCCCCCCAGGCCTGTACATCTCATGGGCTGTGAGTTTAAAAAAACAATTAGCTACTTAGCAGCCAAGCAAGGACTTGCAAAATAAATGTGAATTCTGCAGTGGACTCAAGAGTATAGAATACATCGATCTAATATACACAAGGGTAAAACATTCTACAGCAAAGACCAAATGTTTAGCTTTGCCTACATGGAAATATCTAGTCAAGCCTGTCCCCATGGTAATGTCCTCTGCCATCCAATTAATCAAATCAGAAAAGATTTCAAACTGATAGCCACTTATCAATTCTTATTATTAAATAGATAACTCCTAAAAGAAAAACATTATGAGAGACATTTTCTGCCCCTAAATTGAAATGTGTTGTGTGATATTTTGTTTGGGTTCTGACAAATAAAGCTTGCCTGGGGATCAGAGGGCAGAGCTAGCCACTAGTTAACCATAGAGGCCAGTTAGTGGTGGCATATACCTTTAATCCCACACTTGTGGGAGGGGGGCGGGGAGCAGGAAGATCAGGAGTTCGAGGCCACCCTTGGCTACACAAGATTGAACCAGTCTAAAAGAGAAGCAGAACCAGGTGGTGGTGGCTCACACCTTTCATCCCAGCACTTGGGATCTCATGCCTTTGTTCCCAGCACATGGGAGGCCCACACCTTTAATCCTAGCATCTGGAGGTGGAGACAGGAATATAAGGCCAGCGAAGATGGAATCTCACACCATTCAGCCTGAGTATTTGACCCACCCCCTTTCAGCCAGAGGATTTGTAGAGCCAGGACCCCCACCCCCACCCCCATTTCGGTCTGAGATTCAGTAGAGTTAAGAAGTCTCTGGTGACTGGCTGCTCTGCCTTTCTGATCTTTTAGCTTTCACCCTAATATCTGACTCCGGGTTTTTACTGTTAAAACTAATAAGGATCATGCTTCAGAAATGTTTTGAATTCTTCCTATGATCTGATGCTAAGAAAGATTAAACTTGCTAGAAATTGAAAGTTTATCAAATCCATCAATTCTAGACAAAATATCGAAATGTGTAAATTGCCTCTTTAAAAAAAAAATCTAAGAGAGGTTCAAGGCATGGGATGCTGGGAAAACACAGCCTCCCTGATACAATTCCATTCAGGCAGGTGCTAGCACCCACAGGCCAGCAGGTGGGTCCCCTTGTGATGGGCAAATGTGTTGATCAGAAATGAGAAAGAGGAGCAGAATGGTTCATGTTAAAAGAGGCAGAATGGAAGAGATGAAGGTGGTGAGGAAGAGGCTGATGTTGGAGGCCTGGTTGCCAACCAGGGTCATGGTGATGTCTAGGGCCAGGCTGCTACCAAAGGCCATGTCTGGGTCCGTGGCCCTACCACAGCCAGGCTCTGTGTGGTAGACCATGTTGCCATCAAAGGGCTGGGGTCTGGGCTACAGCCTGTGGTCTTGTTGGTGTCTGAGGGCCATGCCGCCACTGTAGCCACACTGGTCTGGGTGACCTGTGCTGCCAGGGTCATGGTGTTATCCAGGCCCAGGCTGCTGCTGAGGGCCATGTCTGGGTCAGTGGTCCCACTGCAGCTGGGGTCTGTGTTGATGTGTGAGGTCTGTGTCACCTCATAGGGCCATAGGGACCATGTCTGATGAAATCAGAGGGCCACACTGAGCCAGCCCACCTTCTACTGGCCCTGGGAGAGCTGGCCGTGCCCCTAATCGGTCACCACAGCAAGAAAGCTGCTCCCTCCCATTGGTCCACTCCTCACCACGGGCAAGGGAGAACTGACCCTGATGGTATGGGCATAAGGGAGCTGGTTCTGTCCCTCGCCTGATGGGGGTGGCCCCAGTGGCCCAGACTGACCAGCTCAAATAACATCCAGGCCCACAGCTGGACCTTGGGCTGGCCCACCCTAACACCTATCCAATGAAGGACCTGCTGGAGCTCCTTAAGGGACTGGTTCTGTGGAACAATATCTGCAGGATCTCCATGACTTGGGGTGGCTGAGGGATATCCTGGAGGAGTTTGGGTGAGAGTCAAGTGATGATGGTATACCGGAAATCAGAGGCCTTGAACCAGACCAATGACTCTTTGTAACGAACATTTAAAAGTGAAGCTGATTGGACCAAAGGATATCTGTGTGACAGACCATGGCTCCCAATGCCACCAGGAGGAATGGAGAGGGTAGAAGAGGATTTTTTGTTTCATGTTGTTTTATTTGTTTGTTTTGTTTTTGATTTGATTTTTAAAAATTTTCTTTGGGGTGGGCACTGCAGCAGTGGGGGGAGGATGCAGGAATCTGGGAGGTGAGCAGAGTTAGGGTTCGTGACATGAACTCCACAAAGAATCAATAAAGAAATTAGGTTAACTAAAAAAAATCTAAGAACATTATTTGCTTCGCCTTCCACATTAAAGCCAATCGTCGTGACATTTCTGGGTGGTGCAGACGTGGGCAGTAAGCTTCCTAGTAAGGCATGATGACATGCCCTCTCTGCTGTGTAAGAGCTTGGATAACTGGGTACACTCCATTTTTATTTCGTAGTCTTTTCCATGATTCCTCATATTATCATGCGGGCTAGTATAAACAGTCCCAAGGATGAGAATCAACTGAGTTAAAGGTTAGAGAGCTGGCTCAGCAGTGAAGAGCGCTTGTGGCACTTGGAGAAAACCTGGACCTAAATTTGATCCCAACACTTGTGTCTGATGGCTCACAATCCCCTATAATTCCCATTCCTGGGGGACCCAACTCTCTCTCTTGGCACTATATGCATGAAGGCAAACACCCATGCACAGAAAATAAAAATAAATGAATTGATTAAGAATAAATTTTTAAAAACAAACTTATTTAGACAGCAGGGTCTAAGCCATGATTGCTGCCTACCACCTGCGGGCTACCCATCTGGTCTCAGTGTCTAGTCATCCGAAGTAGCAACACCCAACACATGAGTTCTGTCTATGAAAGAGTAAAAATGCACCTGGCATATGTATTCCATTTATGAAAGAGTAAAACGCTTGTTTTCTATGGCTGGGAAAATAAAAACATCATGAAGTGTTACATATGACTCAGTCAAGTTCCTCTGACTCCTTTAAGAGGAGGAAGGTGTCTGTTTGGGAGGTGAATACACGGGGAAGGAGCTCTCTCAATTTTCATGTTACACACATACGAACATGTTGGATATGATGGGCTAAAATGAACACACCTCATATTTTGCAGTCCAAGAGTAAAATGACATTGAATTGTAAGGTCAATAAGAAGACAAAAAAGGGGGGGAGAAATAGAATGGAATATTTGCTCCTTGATTTATATCCTGATCCAAAGTGACATTAAGTAGAACCAAAAAAGACAAATCTGTGTCTTCTTGCTCTAAAGCTGCTGGTCATTCTATTAGGGGCTGCCTACATTCTAGGGTAATTTGTGATTGGCCACAGCTCAGAAAGCTTATCCTGTCTGAGGCTCATATTTCCTCAGTGAGCAGCTTTAATTCCTGCTCAGCACACTGAAGAATGGAAGAAAAGGGTGCTCCATTTATCGTAAGGATGACCACGGTAGCGCTACTACCAGCCATTCGCATTTGTTAGAAGTTTGTTGTGGACTTGGAGCTGAGCTTAGTGTGGTCTCGGTGAATGCTTCCTTTAATGCTTGCTCAGCCGCTCAATAAGATACTCTCCCCATCCCTGCTTGGCACAAGGGACAGATGGTGCTGTAGAGTTTGGGTCTTTGATCCAGGGAATCACAGAGCTAGCAAGTAGCAAAGCCAGAAATGGAATCCAGCGATCTGGAATGTGACCCAGAGTTCAGCAGCAGGACTCAGTGAGGAGAAAGCTGCCAAGCTGGCACATTGGCGCTTTCTTAATGCACTTGGATTTCTTGTTGGCTTGATTTGCAGACCCAGAGTTTTTTCTCTGTGTCAGGGATGGCACAAGTCTTTAAGTTGAATCTTTGTCATGTACTTGGGATGGATGGCCGTCTACCCTCTGCTTCAACTGCTCCAGAGGAAGGGAACCCATGGCTTGTGTGAGTAGATCTCTGTGCTAAGTGCTTAGGCACTTTCTCTTACACCAAGCAAAGATGAGTGGTCCTATAAAAATGCACCAAAGACTTTAGTCATTATTTCTCCATATCCACATAGTTAAATATTCTATAGGATAAAATGGTATTGGAAATACATGAAGACAATGTGTATCTCTAGAATACATTTGGATGGCTTTCTCTGAGAGGGTGGATCTTGAGTTTAGGAACTTACAATCCTACAGTCACTTGGACCTTGTCTAGCTGATTAGTTTGGGGCAAATTCCTTAAATGCTGAATCATGGTCTTGTCATCTTCAAATGGATGGATGCAGCACCCATGCCTCCAGGTCAACTTTCTAATGTGACTCAGCGCTAGGGAACACATAGGACATTTTCATACTATTTTTCCTATTTTTATAATTTCCTTTCTTTTTCATTTTCTTCCTCAAAAATTATACATGGTTATATAAGGACATTTTCATGTTCACGTGTAATATACTTTGAGCTCAATTGCTGCCAAACCCACTAGCCCTTACCTTCCCCATGCCCACTGGTCTCCTCTATTCCCTCGACAACCTTGCTTCTGATTTTATGTCATCAGTACATATCTAACATATATCTATAATACATATATCTTTAATATACATAGGACCCCTAAAGGAGAGGTAATATATTTGTCTTTATGGGACTGATTCAGTTAGTTTAATATTGGTTTTCTTTTCTCCAAGGATATGTCAATCCTCTTTTATTTGCTCTCTAGTGTTTTAGTGAATCTCTTAATATGTGGGGTTTGAATCGAGACATGACCCTCTAGATGTCCTTGTAGGTCAAGGGACACAGAATCATCAGACCTTATGATATGTACTTTCTGATTTTTGATTCAGGGGCTTCATCATTCCAAAAATTCATATTCATTGTGAAAATAGTGTTTTAATTTTAAGTCAGATCTTTTGTTCTTTTCCTTTTAGTGAGTCTCATATCTCCCATGTTACAATGATTGGACATTATTATTAGCAGCCCTCTCCTCCCAGGAAATTTACCTTCTGTCTATATGAAAGACTGATCTCTAGTTTTCAGTCCATTGTTCCTGCCTGTTTATCTCCTTGTGCCTTAGTGCTGTCAGCTATGCGTCGACAATGCCCCTCCTCTTTGTGGCAGCCGAAGATGTGATATGCATACTTTCAGTCTAGGGAATTGATAAAACATGACAAACAGAATGGGGCCAGCAAAAGATCCCCATGTCAATGGCTAGAGACCTCCCACTGAGCTGACAAGGCATCATTAATCAAGCATGGCTGGGTGGAGTTCCTCAGACACTTATGATTGGATCCAGCCTTCCCACCATCTAGTTCCCATGTCCTAATCCTGCTCATGTGGCCATCAGAGAAACATTATCAAATGCGTCTCTGAAACCAAGAGACATTTGGCCTCTGGTCTACCAGCCTTGTAGTGACACCATCAATATAGGATGTGAAGTTATTTTGACACAAACCTCATTAATATCAACGGCCTTTCATACATGGTCCCTGATGTCATAAACACCCAGCTCTTCAGAGATAAGTTTCCAAAGAAAGAAGCCACTTGGGCGGCCACGTGACTTAACAAAACACACTTTGTTTAGGACACATGAGTGTGGCTGAGCCAATGGCCTCCATTTTCTTTTCCAATAAGATTCAAAAGTTCTAGAAAATTCCTCTCATGAATCTACAGACCTCAATAATTGTTTTCACAAGTCACGAAGGACTAGTTTTGCTCTGATGGGCATGAGTGCCATCTTCTTCGCTTCCTAGAGTAGTGGTTTCTTCTCTTCAAAAGCTCATTTGATCTTCTCTCTGACGCTGCAGGCAGCACAGGCTTTACCTCAGAACACACAAGGAAAACAATGGAACGGACAGCACCTGAATGGGGTCTGGTTTATCTTCTGCATTCCCCTTCCTTGGGTCATTTCTAATTGATTTGTTAGATTTTAGCTGGAAACTTACCTTTCCATCTTTGGATTTATACAGACTAGATAAAACTCAGGGCTAAATCCAAATCAGCATTGTAAAAAAAAAAAAAGCATTCACCTTTTACCTACTTTAATCACACATATTTTGAAATTTTGAACCGGGATTGAAATGTAGCCTGGCTGTATTGCTGCATATTTTAGCCTAAGATTGAAGAAAAGTATAATGTATTAACACTATCTTAGTTGTGGTTTCTATTGCTGTGAAGAGACACCGTGACCATAGCAACTCTTATAAAGGAAATGCATTTACTTGGGGTGACTTACATTTTCAGAGGTTTAGTCCCTTATAGTCATGGTTCAGCATGGTGACGTGCAGGCAGACATGATGCTGGAGAGGTGGCCAAGAGTGCTACATCTTGTGCAGGCAACAGGAAGTGGTCTGAGATACTGGGCATGGCTTGAACACATAGGAGATTTCAGGGCCCACGTCCAAAGTAACACTCTTCCTCCAACAAGGCGACACCTCCTAATAGTGCTACTCCCTCTGGGGGCCCTTTTCTTTCAAACAACCACACACACTGAAATTTTAATAGTTATATGATTTTTCTTTTTGTGTGTGTGTTTTTTTGAGATAGGGTTTCTCTGTGGCTTTGGAGCCTGCACTGGAACTAGCTCTTGTAGACCAGGCTGGTCTCAAACTCACAAAGATCCGCCTGCCTCTGCCTCCCGAGTGCTGGGATTAAAGGCATGTGCCACCACCGCCCGGCCAGTTATATGATTTTTAATTTTTGTAAAAAGATTACAACTTTTGATTCAGAAAGAAATGCTTGTTATCTATTTTAACTATTTCCTTAGCATTAATTTCTCTGAGTGAAAGACAGACTTGGATAAAAAGGAACGTTTTCAGTCTTATTTGTATCAGAATACTTACCATGCATGCACACTATCCCTCCTTCTGCATTATGTACTGCATACATTGCATATGTATGCATGTAATCTCACTTACACTTCTTCCAAGGAAAAGTTTTATTTTATTCTCACCAAGCTTCCATCTGTGACTTGTATATATTTAGACAATATTTACATTGTGACATTTGCTCTGCTAACATTAGCTTGTTAGTTTGATTCCTCCTGTTGAAATGGCATGAGTGGAGGGCGGGACCCAGGGATCTTCCGTTCCTTTTCTCTTTCTCTACACTGTCACAGCCACCTAATACATTTATCAAATGATCGACTGTAACATTAACTTTATTCTCCACCATTAGCAGTAGCTCCAAGTTTTGTAAAAACACACGCAACACGGGACAGCTTTTCCAAGCTTCATCACGTATTTCTATCATAAAATAATTATTCACAGCTCCCACCTGTGCCGGGTGTGATGATACCACAGAGCAGAAATGAGTGAGGATATCCAAAGATGTTTAACCACAGAGGCGGGGGAGAGGGATCCCCAAAAGAAAATTTTAAGCAAATTGAAACAAAACAACAAGGTCAACCTGTTTGCAGAGCAAATTTCAAGCCAGTCTTGGCATAAGACCCTACCTCCAACAAAAGGATAGCTCAAGCAAGCAGGCGATCAGTCCCTATCAAAATAGGAGCCTGCTTGTGGAACATACCCTCACTACCAACATGTGGGGGCTGGAGAAGGAAATACGGAACTTTTAACTCCCTCCTTGGGGGCAAGACGGACTGATAAAGTTTAGAGAGATGAAGGTTTATTAAACCCACAAATAGACATATTTTTGTGTGCTGCTCAAATTAGAAAATCATGCCAAATAAGGCTAATTCCTAGAGAAATAGACATGATTTCTGCTCCCCAGGGAAAGGTCTTCTCTACGCTTTGTTTGTTCGAAGCTGGGATTGTGCTGAGACTTGCAACTGTCTGGGAGCCATTCTGTGGGAGCTGCCTTGTGTTTGGGGCGTGTTTGCTTTGGGATTGTGTTTTCCCAAGAAGGCGAGTTTGGTCTGGGGTCCAGAAGGGCTCTGGGAATTGGGCTTGGTTCCCCTCATCTCGCAAGCCTGGAATGTGACTTCTAATCTGAGTCATCTCTGTGCCTTGCCATCTACCAGTAGGGACTGTGAAAGACAATTTGTCATCCTGATATTTATCAGGCAAGACCCCCCGAAGACCAAGCATTGGCTTCTCCGCTCCTCTCCACCACCCAGAAATCCCCCTGCAGTAGCCAGTCCTGGGTCTGGGGAAAGGAATGTATATTCTGCATTCCTTTCTAGAATAGCTGTTTGGGTGCCTGCTGCCTTACCCCTTGAGGAACAGTGTTTATTGATCTTGGGTAACTCTGGGAGCCTACATTCCAGGGCAGCTTGTCAAAATACTGGTCAAATTAATATGTCACTCGATTACCTCCTCATCATGGCCAAAGAGTCCATAACTTTGACACATAAAAAATATAAACAACATCTCTTCCCCCTTCTCCTTTTCCTCCCACTGGTGTTCAGTCATGAAGCCGTTCCACGTTGCTGTTTAATCGTGAAAAATCATACAGAAAAGGTAAAAGAGATGAGGGTGCCCACGTTGGTCCCAGCACAGAGCTTGAAGCCTATGGCTTCTCAGGCAATGACAATCTTCTACATCCTTAAAATACTGACCCCTGACATCACTCAGCTCTCAGTTAAAATAGCGATTTCTCAAGGGGTTTTCTGAAGAAATGCACCCCTCCTTTTAAGCCTAGTGACTCTTTGTCATGTTGTGTTTGGAAACTGATTTTCTTGATAGACATGGCCCTTTATTTGCTTCTTTTAACAATGGTACACACTCCACATGGACAAGAGCTTTGCCTGCCTTACTGCCTCCTCTTTCTCTCCATCTCTAAGAAAATAAATAAATGGAGAATAAGGAAATCTTAGGAAAAAGCGGAAATAGATAGCGGTTATCCTTCCATGTAATTAATGAGACTGAATTGAGTAATTGAAAAGGCATAAAATAATAAAATTTATTCTTTATGTGGAATTTTTAGCCCCCCAAATCAGAATTTAAATGAAGAAATGGTTTGTGTTGACAGTCCCTAACATACCCCATGTGATATTTTTATTATACAATATTTGTTTGAAGGATTACTTTTTTTTTTAATCTGCTTAGATTTCACCTGTAACATGCTTTAGAGAGAATTAAATATGAAGTTTTTGAAGCACTGGGGCTTGAACCTAGAACCTCGGCTTGCAAGCTTGTCGAGTGCCCGAACACTGAACTACACCCCTTAGCTTTCTCAACATTTTATTTTGACACGTGGCCTCACCATGTTTCCCAGGCAGGCTTTGATTTTACTCAGTAGCCTATACTGGCCTTGAATTTGAGATCCTTCTGCCTCAGGTTCCCGAATAGCTGTGATTACAGACCTGTGACATCAAGCCTGATTTGATAAAAATTCCCATGTAATGGTAGTGTTGAGGACTGAATGACGACATGACTAACCCACTAGCAAGACCGGATGATGCAGGACTGACAGTAAGCATTCACTGGTTGCTGTAAGCCAGAGGCCAAAAGCTACGAAGATGACTTAAGTATGGAGAATTCATTGCTCAGATTTTTCCCCTAGGGAATGAAAACATAAAGTCCTAAAACAGCTGTTGGAAAAGATGTCTGTCCATCAGAAATCCCCGACTCTGAACATCTTTATCCTTGGCAACAAAGGTGATTGTTGCAGTCTGTGTCTTCTGCATGATGCCCATTCCCGTGGGTATCCCTAGCACAAGATGAGGCACACAGTAGGTTCCAATAAACAAAAGTCAGAAGACACAATGAGTGGATGCAGATGTAGCATCCCGGGGCTTCCAGAATTATCACCACTGACTGTAATAATTTAATTTCACCGAGAACAACAGACTCCCTAGTTAATTTGACAAATTAGGGTATGCCTCTTCTTTCCCATCTTCCAAAGGCATTCTCACCAAATATGAAGTATGTAAAGATCAATATCTTATGAAAAAATATCGTGACTTTGAGTTTCCATGGGAGGCAGGGAGAGTATCGCATGCAGACAATGGATTCAAAGTTCCATTTAGGAACCCCAGTATACACACACACACACACACACACACACACACACACACACACACACACACAGAATCTTTAAAAAAAACTTTTTTTTTTCAGCAAAAAGCATGACATAGTTGGAAGGCCATAAGAGAAGCAGAGGGGACAGAATTACTGTGAGTGTAAACAGAAGCTGCAGGTCCGGAGGGAAGGGCTGTTGAAGGCTGAGCTCACTGTCCCAGGAGCCACAGTCCAGTCTAGCTATCCCTCTCCTTGAGTCTCAGAGTCTTGCTTGTACCAGCACAGTCCATTTGCTCATCTGACCTGTGTCCTTTGATCACAGCAGGGGTTAGAGGAAATGTCACTCACAGCTTGGTGGTTAATTAGGTAATCCCCGCCCCTCGCCATTTCCTCTGTGATAAAGGACATGAAACAACATGGGTGACAATGAGGAGGACTCTTCCCTGTAATCAGGATCCGCCAGCTCTTAGATCTGAAGGATGACCCTGTGTGGCAGCAACAGCAGTCCTGCAGGAAAACGCAAGAGTATCATCCCCAAGGGCCACGAGCTCCTCCCCAAAGGGCCAGTGTTTCCTGTTCATAAGACAGGCACTTCCAGCTGTGTGACAGTCAACAGCCACCTGCCTCTCTTTGGTGCCCACCAAACACTCCATAGTAAACTCTACTTTAAAACAGAAAAACAGATTTTTCCTACCAAGCCTTTGATCTTACCGTGGTGCCGCAGCATTTGGTGATGGTGGTTTCTATGCTCTCTCTTTTCCATGCTCTTTTTCCCCTTCCTTGGAGACTCCTTCAGGGATATTTTTGTGTGATCGGAAGCAGCCTGATTTCTGTAGTCACAGATTTGTGTTTTAAACCTCACCACTCTGTAACAAGCTTGGCTTTCCAGAAACAGTTGATAAGCCTAGATAACCTGACAGCCCGATAGCCCAGGTCTGTCATTCCAGCTACATGGGCAGCTGAGGCAGGAGAATCTCAACTGGCAGGTCACCAGGGACTACAGAGTGAGCTCAAAGTCACCCTTTCCATTCAGTAGGACTCTGGCTCAAACAGTAAAAACAGAGCAGAGCATATGGCTCACTGGTAGAGCATTTAATGCTTGCTCAACGTGCAAAACATCTGGGTTCAAGCCCCAGGACCAAAACACAACCCAGACCCCAAGGAGTAAGGGTATAATGCTCGATCCTCCTTCCTTTAGTAGGCGTTTGTATACCAGAAGGTACACATGTCAATGAATGTGCACGTGAAGCGTGGGCCTGCAGGTCCTAGCCACCTGTTTTGGAGGCAGGTCTCTCAATGACCTGAAGCGAGCCAAGGAGGCTTGGTTGGCTAATTGATCAGCAAGCCTGGTTCCATCACCCCAGAACTAAAATGCTGAGCATCAACCACCACACCAGACTTACTGATGCAGTTCTGGTGGTTGAATGGAGGTCAACCACTCAACCCCAATTGCTTGTGAGGCAAGTGCCTCACTGAATTGTCTACCCAGGCTTTTAGTCTTCTCCTCTGCGTTTCTTCCAAAGCTACAGAGCAGGACCAGTATGTGTTAGAGATAGTTTACTTTCATAGATAACATGTATGGAGATCACACCGAGGCCTGAAGTGATGGAAACCCAAGGCCTTGCCCCTTACCGGGACATGTCTGTCGTGTACAGGCTGGCTTTCAGCTTATCCAGGAGAAAACTGAGTGGCTGGCTAGGTAGGAGAAAGCCTGCATCTCTCCATCCCTGCTCAGAAAATGAGGATGAAGTACCACCAGCAGTTTCTGGAGATGGCTTTCCCTGTCCCAACAGGGAACAATGCCATCTCAGGGAGTGCGCACAGGTGAGGAGAGACTCACTTTCTCGCTGGCTGGTTGCATCCAAAGTTCTCTTGGGGCTCAACCCAAATGTTTCTCTTGCCTCTTTGTCTTTTAAAAGGAAGATTATCAAGCATCAGGGAAAGAGCAGGCTTCAGGCAAGAACCTTTGGCAGGCAAATGTATCTAATTAGACAGTGATTAAAAAAAATAAAGCAGTGAAAATAATATAGTACTTAAAAGCTCTTATTGTGTCAGGTGATATATAAAGATTTCCTTTGTGCATTTATATGGTGGCCGGGGTCAGTGAACTGACTTACAAATGAAGCTCAGGGGCCGTCAGGTCATCAGCTGGTTGGGGACAGCGGGGGAACTCTGATCTGTCTTTCTGTCAATGGTTCTGCCTGTCATAGGACCTACTTTTTCTGTGTGCCGTTTTATTTTATATGATTTTTATTTTATTAGATTGGGTCATATATAGCAATTTTCATACCATCCAAGGACCCACAGCTCTGTATCTTATAAAAATTTCAGGAGATCTGATACACTCCGTCCTTCTTGACTTCAGGAAGGACAAGCAGGAACACAGTGGTTCCTTGGGCAGACTCTTCAAGTTTGGAGTCATAGCTTGACTTTATTCACTAAACCCCAAGGTCTATGTGAGCTATAGCTGCTATACTGGTATACTCTACTCTCAGAGAACAGAGAATCTTCCCCAACGTGCAGGTCTAGAAAGTACATCGGGCCAAAATCAGTACAAGGGTCCATTGCTCCCTGCCCTCCCACTGCTTACTGCCCAAGCAGGTAGGAGACAGTATTCTGCTCTTCCCCAGTTCCAATCCATCTCTCATCCCATCAGCTCTAGCCTGTAGGGAATTGCCAAGTGGGACAAGAGAAGCCCCAGCTTGCCAATTCCAACGCAGAGACCATCTGGTGTGAGAAAGACCTGTGTGATAATAATTTCAGGCATGAGATGACACCAGCCCCAAGCCACCAGAGACCACGCAGCTCTGTTCTTCCAAAGAGCTGGAAGACAGCCTATTCCTTCCTATGACACAGGAGACTTCCCTGTGTTTACTGTTCCCACAGGCCAGCCCCAGGGTGGGCCTTTTGTGAATGCTTCCCAGACCCAACCCTGTCTAAACATGCAGTCCCTACCAAGTACTCGTCAGCTATCCTAGGAACACTGCGCGCAACCCTACTGCTGGGAAAACCCAAAAGCCACTGAACCAAATCCCAGAAGTGTCTGTGTCATTTTGTTTATTGGATCTTGTCCCATTGATAATTGAAGGTCTACTAACTTTGGAAGAATAGCAAAAAAAAAAAAATCATTTTTAAAATTTAAATAAAGAAAAAAATCACCATAGGAATTTACTTCCCTTGTTCACATAGGAATCTGTCTCTTATGGTGGATTGTCTATGTGGTACCCATTCAGACACGAAAGCTTGCAAAGCTTGCAGTGCCTGAAATGTATATTCTGCACACTTTCTAACCACGGTAACTGGAATCCAGTCGTGTCAAGTGTGTTTGAAACAAATGCGCATGGATTTAGTTAACACTCAATGAAGTGATTTCTAGGTCCAGCAAGAGCTGTGTATACATGGCACCTACTATCTTATAGAACAGTGGTTTTCAACCTTCATAATGCTGGGACCCTTTAATACAGTTTCTCAACTTTCGTTGCAACTTCATAACTGTAATTGTGCTACTGTTGATGAATCACAATGTTTCCCGATGGTCTTAGGCAACCCCTGTGAAGGGGTCATTCAGTCCCCAAAGGGGTCTCACCCTACAAGTTGAGAACCACTGCTGTAGAAAATCCGTCTGGAAATTTCCATTAAGACCATTCGGTCTGCATGGCGACCTGAGGAGATGGCTCCGTGGATGACGAATTCACTGCACAAGCACAGATCTCCGGCACCCACATAAAATTCAGTCACGTCAGCGATGTTTGTAACCTCAGCACTAGACAGCCGAGACTGGCAGATCTAGGGCTCTACTGGTATGCTGGTAAAAACCAATGAATGGTCCCCAGACTCAGGGAGAGACCCGGTCTCCAAACAGCAAGGTGAAGATGCGATTGAAGAAAGCGTACTCTGGTGTTCACATACCATGCGTACATGCATAGATCTCACACAGAAGGATATCTATCCCCTGTGCATCAGATTTCACCTTCAGGAGCGTGGGTTAACAGTCTGTCAATTAGAACAAATAACATAGATCGGGTAGAGAAGTCATTTGAATAAAGACAACTGTGAAATCATCACACATCTATCTTAAAATTAGGCTTCCATCTGCTCGCACTCTTCAGTGAGAAATCTGAATGAAGCATATAGACTAAGTACTCTCGCGGTCCTTCCAGCAGCCAGCTGAAGATCGTCTCGAGGACACCTGGTGCACAAGCAGAAGGCTGTTGACATACCAGCCCAAGAGAGGAGGGCACACTAGCCAAGGGCACTGCTGGAAGTCAGGCTGGCCTCATCTGTGAATCCTGAACAATATAAACCAGCTCTGAGTATCCTATGGGTCTCTCACCTTCTCCAAGCATGCCTCCATTCAGTTACGTAGGGCACTCTGGCTCACCCGTCATCTTCGTACTCTGAGGCAAGAGTTTTACTATGACTTTTAAGCCAGCCTGGGTTGCACAGTGAGGTCAAGGTAAACTCAGACTTCACAATGACCCCATCTTTCCAAGTAGAGTCAAAATTTTTTTTACACATTAATAGTATCAAGTGATTGTGACAATACTTTCTTTTCACCTGGCACTTAGCTATTATGGTTTTGAGATTCATGAAAATAATAGCAGTTAGTGGTGAGTTTTGTGTAAATGGAGCAGCCATTTCTCATTTCAAGTTGGAGAAAGAGTCCTAAATTCTCTCCCTGCCTGGTTTATTTGAAATACAGTGAGTAGAATTCTTATCTTGGCTCCCTTACTCATTCGGTGCCTTCAGCTTTCTCCCTGAGTATTTATCAGTGTGCTGTTGGTTACAAGTGACAGACCCTCAGATCCCATCTATTTCAATATAAATCGAGATTTATTGGATTGGAGACAGAGGCAGAGTGATCTCTGTGAATTCGAGGCCAGCCTGATCTATAGAGCAAGTTCCAGGACAGAGGCTACAAAGCTACACAGAGAAACCCTGCCTTGGATCAATTAAAAAAAGAATAAGAAAAGAAAAAAGGAAAAAGATTTATAGGATTATGCAGTACTGGGTTCAGATTAAAAATCTAAGACTCAAATCTGGGGATTCCGGATGACTAAATTCTGAAGACCTTCTTTTGTGGGGCTGGACTTTCATCCTTAGTCTACTCTTTATTCTTTGCAGTGTTCCTGCTGTCTTGTCTTACTCTTTCCTATTGGCCAGATGTTTCTGTTAGGAATATTTTCCTAACGCGAGCTCTCCACCAACGCAAAATCCCAATCAAGCCAAATCAAAACAAGCCAAATTAAGTGATATCCAGGTTTAATGGGAGTTCTGCGCTCTCGGGTTGTGTCCTTTCATAGGATGGATTTCTCTGTGTTGAAGAACCCATGCCGAGACATCCATATTCCTGATAGAGGCACATCCCTGAATCAACAGGAAGGAGCAGAGTACATTACTCTGAAGACTTTTCTCTATTTTAAAAATTATTTTGTGCTTTGTAACACAAACTTTTATACATCCTTCCCACTAAATAGTTTTTGTTTGTTTGCTGATTTGTGAGACTGGCAGAGACACAAGAGTCTTAACGATGCTTCCAATTTGGCACAGTGACTGCTAAGAAGGAAAAAGACTGAATGACTCTTACTGGTGTGGTCCTGATATCTGGAACACATGTTTATAGTTTTTACTTTATTAATTTTTACATACCAAAAAAACTTGCTTGCAGTGGCTCCAAAGAGTGATTACTGGTACTGTCTTCCACTCTAATTTCCCTCATCTTCTACTTCCCTGACAGAGCATTTAAGTTAAGGGAACATGAAGCAGAGGAAATCACACAGGCACATTGACATTTCTGTACTTCCTAGAGACAACAAGTACGGTAGGATCTGGGCTCCACCACTACAAACTCTGTGAGATCAGAGAGCTGTGCTTCCTGCCTGAGTCTTGTCTTCTCCTTTTCTGTAAAATAGAGGATGACTTAAGACTATTGATATGATTCAATAGGATGTTAGGTAGGGTAAGTGTCTCCTGCAGACAAAATAGATGGGCAAGACAGATGGACACACACACATCATCATCATCATCATCATCTGCAAGAAGTCAACAAATAAAGTGAGACAAACTATATGGAAAAAGTGGTTTCAAAGATTTTATGCATAAAATTACAAGTGATCTGTCAGAAAGACGACAACACCGTTATATCCCAATTTGCCTTCTCAGATGGCTTTGCAGTGGGTAAGGCGGTCAGGAACCCGGGCGGACCTTAGGAAACTGAATTGAAGGGTTGAGCATCCACATCTGAGGAGACCTAAGTGGCCACAATATGGAGGACAGAATCCCAGAGAAGAAAATGCTGTGTGTAGAGGGAGCTTCCAAGATTAGCAGATGGCCCTGCTTAGTGGAGCTTCAGTCCCTGCTGTATGCACGGAAGGAAACTCTCCCAGATAAGAATGAGAGCCATTCAAAGTGATCATAGAGAACTAACACCTTTCCATACTCCACAGGGCATTTGGTAGAGCCCCCAGAGAACTCTCGCCTCCATGGGAGGGAAAAGCTAAGCCTAACCTGGGAACCGCCTGAACCCACCTAAGAAATCATATAAACAAAGATACCCAGAATACATAAGTTATTTCCAAGTAACTTCTCTGTAGTGTAGAGATATCCTAAGAACTTTAGTAGGAATATACCTATTAATCAAGAAATTAACTCACAATGGATAACAGAGTTATTCACTGTCTAGGGAGGACCTGCTTGCTTCCTGGTACTTAGCCCCCCCCTTTTTTTTTCCTGTGTTCTCACTAATTCCATTCATGAGTGTTCAAACCATCAAGATCCACGTGCCTCTCAAAGGCCCCACCTCCCAGTGCCACTGCACTGCTGACTCAAAACTTGAAGAGGACAGGAGAGGACACACATATTTAGCCAATAGCAAAACCATCCACCAAGGAATAGCTCCTTAATGGGATGGAAGTTGGCTTCTCAGCCATAATGTGGTAGAAGACTGTATGCTGTAACACACGTGGCTTGGAAAGTGCACATTACCTCAGCTCACACCCTATTGGCCTAAACAAGACCAAACCTGGTGGAAAGATGCCTGTAAGCTTAACCTCTGACCTCAGCGAGACTACTAGAAGAAAAAGGTATCTATCTAGTGCAGTGATTACCAGTGTTTGCCACAGTGACTGACTGCCATGGATTCTCCAATTTTCTCTTTATTTGACCAATTAAAGCACACACACACACATACACACACACGCACACACACACACGCACACACACACAGACAGACACAAACACACGGCTACTTGTTATACTAAGTTTCCTCAGGGCAGGGGCCAAGTTACCTGGTTTATCACTGTTGTAATAGGTGCGGGCTGTGTCCTGCCGCAGCCTGCTCCCAGCCACCGGCC
>JAQHUG010000082.1:2020342-2091491 GCA_028555095.1 Dicrostonyx torquatus
CCATGAGCCCAAATCAACCTCTCCTCCCTTAAATGGCTCTGCCAGATCCTTTGTCACAACAAGACAACCAACTGACCCAGAGCAGCACTGAACTCGAGTGATACTATTTGGCTCTAGAACAGCAAATACTCTGGAGAATATCAGCTCCACGATGGAGGGATTAATGCTCTCAGGGAATGTAGCACACTCCAGGTCACAGAACCTGGACTCAAATGGCTCCATCACGGTCACACTTGGGACAGTCCATCTGTCTCCTGCCACCGACGAATTCATCAGTATTCTCAAAACACACCTCCTCTTATTTCCTTAAGCAGAGAACTTAGCGTTCAGAAGAAGAGGCACCTACCACTCGGGGTGAAGAGAGGGGGAAAAAATACCCTCACTTAGTTAACAAGGAACACGTGTTCAAGCGATGGAGTACTCAGAGGCAAATGAAACTTTTCTCCCCCCTAATTATCTAAACAGGCTGGAGTAATCCAAATCTCCCCGCAGAGAGGATGGAGTCTGAGGGAATCCATTTCCCCTTGGACCCCGGACTGACCTAGGTCTGACCCAGGTGCCCCGTTCCTCTGGAATGAAAGGAGCGTGGTACCGGGAGCCTGGGTAGTGCGAATGTTTTGCACGGTATCGGTATCATCAGCTATACTCACGGACCTCTGAGTCCATGCTGCTTTGGGGGTTAAGGCCGGGCTGCAAATCCAGGCCTGCTCGCTGCTCTTGTAGCTCCTAGGACAGCATAGCTTCATTCTTCCAGGAATCAGATGGTTTCTGAAAAATGTACTCTGAGGAAAAATTGCCAGGAGGCCTATTATGGGTTCTAAAGAATATATCTCCTGTAAAAACTCACGCGTTGAACGAAGGCTTCATTTCCAATGCAGCAGCACTCAGAAGTGGGGCTCCGAGAGAGACTGCAGCGTGAGAACTCTGACTCCGTGATTCAGTGGAGAAATCCATTGATTGCTAATTCAATAGCATCCGTCGGCTATCGGATGTAGTTAATGGAGATTTCTCCCTTAGGAACATGACATCAAAGGATACACTTTTTCTCATCCTGCCATCCTTCTCATCCTCCCCCCCCCAATCCCCACTTTCCAGCTGCCATGAGCTAATGTGACCAGGCTCTATGACACACTCCTGACTCCATGACAGGCAGCCTCACCATAGGCTCCTGGAACTGGAGCCAGCTGGAAACATACACAGAGACCTCTGTAGCCATGAGTCAAATTGAACCTTTGCTCTTAATTTTTTTTCTCTCTCAGGGACTTGCCAGAGCAACTGTTTTAGTTAGGATTTCTATTGCTGTGAGGAGACACCATGACCACGGCAACTCTTATAAAGAAAACATTGAATTTTTTGGTATGTAGAGGATGCTTTATACAGACCCAGTATCTGCAAGAAGAATGAAGAGATGTCGGAGACCAGAAAGTCCAAAGATGCTCAGCATCCTCTGTCTTACAGGGGTCCCACTCTTCTACACTGAAACCCCAAATATTTCTACTAACATAGGAAAGCAAGTGTGAGAGCAATACGTAAGCGAAGCGTCATTTGTCACCACGTGGTTGAAGAAGAGTGGGCTGGGAAGGCTGCTACTGTGAACTCTAAAGGCTCCCATCTGATCTGCTGATGGCGAGTGGGAAAGGGGGATTGTGGTGTGTGAGTTTCTGTCACCTTCTGGGAGGGTGTGGGCACATAAGCACATTCCAAGAGCATTTTCTTTCAATGATGACATTAAATGCTCACATCACACCCTACTCTATAAACACATAGCATGTGAATGAGCTAGGGTTTCCAATCCTCATTTTGCAGGTGTGCCCCATGAATCCTGAGAGGCCAATACCTTTCCCAAGTACAGCCAGCTACTACATGAAGCAAGACATGGAAGCCTGTATTCCTTCTACTCCCAACTCTTGGCATGATTCCTGGCTGCGGACCTTCAGGACATAAGCAAGCAAGAGTTCCAATTAGTTCAATCAATGTATAAATGTCTACAGGGCTAGGGCTATCCCACCATTTTTCATAGGGGAGATCATTATGTGAATTTACTGGCAAAGGGAAAAAGAGCTCTTAGGAGGAGTTACAGTTTCTTGATTGCAAAATAGTAAACTTGTCAATAAAATTCAATCAAATTCCTAGTCTACAGTGTTGGTGGCCCTGGGATTGGCACACATTATGGCAACTCTAAGCATGTATAGAATATGGATATTAACTTGAATTGGGCAAGGTCACTGTGAGAACTAGTAAGTATGTTAAGTGGGAATTTATTTTCCACAGGGCTATTGCTTAGCTTCTATAGTATCCACCTTGGAGGATCTTGTTTTGTTTCCTTGTAGACAATGAGATAGGCACCCTTTAAAATGGTTGCTTCCCACTTCTTGTGAACAGGTCTTCAATATGTATGAACAATGGCTGGCAGTTCCTTATGTCAATGACCTCTTTTTATTCTTTACAATACACAGATATGGTAATACCACAACTATTTTAAAGCAAATAATTGAATAATTTGCCTAAGATCAGGCAGCTAGGAAGTCTAAACTCTGGATATATGTAACATGATATTTCCTAGTATCTTATCCAATAAGAACTCCCAGGGTTCTGTTCTGAGGACAGAGTCCCCTTCGTGGAATTTATGAAGAAAAACAAGCAATTTCCCTCAAGTGTGTTGAATCAATTTTACATAGTGGTAGAAACAGCATGTTAACAGAGCCTGGAGGAGAAATATTCATCCCGTGTGGAAGGCTCCAGAAAGCTTTCAAACCAAAAATGCATTGAGAAAATCATTAAAGACAAATTGGAGTATGCCAAAGATAATTTGGAAGAAGCAGGCACCCAGACAATGTTAACACAGGTGCAGAGCCCTAGCACTGAGAAAAGAGAAAACAAAATAAAACAAACATGTTGGAAGTTTCCAGTGGGTGTAGTTGAAAGGACAAAAGGAGGAGCCATGAAAGATGACGTGGAAAGTAGGAAGTTTCCAGTCAGCTAAGGATTTGACATGTCTTAAAGTCCATCTCTTGGGCCTTTGCTCACTGTGCCTTCTCCCTGGTCCTCTGTTAACCCAACTGTTGGAGATAGGGTCTCATTTTGTAGCCTATACTGGCCTAGAACTTGCTGTCCTTCTGCCTCAGTCATTTCTGTTCTGTGACCACAGGTGTGATCTTACAAGAGTAAGGCTTTAAAGTCATAATATGAATAATGAATCATCTATTATACAACAGCTATGACACACTGCCTTGAGAGAGCAGGAGGATAAAGAGTGATGGAGAACAGGGGAAGGGATGTAATAGAATTTTTATATGCTCAGATGCTATTCTGAGAGCCAGAGGCTTGGACTGACTTGTCCCCGGGTGTCAGGGATGAGGATGCTGAGATGATGGCAAGGTCATGAATCCTATGAATCCATTCAGTTCTTCTATTCTGTCCATGAAGTGAATCTGGGTGATGCAAAAGCCATACACACTCACATTCTAAAGCAGGAGCTGCTGGTTCCCACAGGATTTTTTGGTTTTCCCTTAGGTAGGCCAAGATAAACATTTCAAATTTTTCTGTGTTTCCTTTTGGGAACTACTTAAGGCATCCTGCACCTCTTAATATGCAACCACCCTGATAGAGTGTTCGAGTTAGTCATTATACATTGATTTCTAACAAAATCAGAAATTAAGAAACACTCACACATATATGGTGATACTCTGAGAATTTATATTGCTCAATATCAGTTTTCTTTGTCAAGTTCTGAGGCCAAAGTCTTTGACTGACACGTTGTACTTAAATTCATAAATAAATAAATAGGACTCTAGTATTAGCTTCTTCCGAAATTTAGTTCTTCTCTGGGAATCCACTGTTGTGGATGATCTCAACGTCAGCAGGACTAAATTGAGAACCTCCTGAGAAACCAGTAAAATGAATCTCTGGGTGCATCGATTAAGGTATTAGGGATATTTCTAGAAGAAGACTTTGACTGAGTAAATGGACTAATCCCTTGATGGATTCAAATCTGATAGCAGCATTGGGAGGTGGTGAACAGAAGGTGGGGTCTTTGGAGGATGCATGCCACTGGCAATGTGTTCTTCAGACCATGTCTTGGGCTTGCCTGCCCCTTCCTGTATCCATTTCTCTCTGAATACCATCCTCTAAAAAGTGAAAAGTAATGATTAACTGTAAGAATTTCTTCAAAACAAGCAAGACAGCATGGAGGAACAGGTCTCTGTTGATTTCATTACTCTACCTAGTACCTCCTCCTCCTTCCTTTCTGATCAGGCTGGGACAGAACTGGATAAGAAAGTCATTGTGGTGACTCATTTTGTGTCAACCTAACACAAACTACAGCCATCAGCGAGGAGGGAGCCTCAAAGGAGAAAATACTTCCGTAAGAGCTGGCTGTAGGCATGCTCGTAGAGCATTTTCTTAATGAGTGATTGATGTAACCTAGCCCACTATGGGTGGGTCCAACTATGCATGGGCTGGTAGTTCTGGGTTCTACAAGAGAGCAGGCTGTGCTAGCCATGGCGAACAAACAAGTAAGCAGCACCCCTCCATGGCCTCAGCATCAGCTCCTGCTTCTAGGTTCTTGCCCTGTTGGAGTTCCTTTCCTGACTTTCTTTGATAATGAGGAGTGATATCCTTTCCCAAGATGCTTTAGTCATTGTGTTTCATCACAGCAATGGTAACCCTAACTAAGACAATCACCATGTTTAATCTTGGCTATCAACTTGACGGTATCTGGAATTCACTAAATGGTAGGCCCCTAGGCATATGTATAAGGGATTTTCTTGAGTAAGATATCTGTAGTGGGATGACTCTCCCAAAGTTTGGACAATGCTTTCCAGTGGCAGTCAGGCCTAAGGAGGGTCAAGAATGAACTTAACTTTTGCCTGCTGGCACTGATTTTCATCAACAAGTTCATCAATACAGTCGCTGCTTCTGCTGTGCCGTTCCTTCACTGATAAGGGAACCCAGCTTCTTTTGGTTTCAAATGTAGACTGAAGACAAGCAATTCTTCAGGAATCTTCCAAGGCTTCAGTGCCAATCCCGGTCTACTGAGGCATTTAGCCTCTCAGATTGCACAGTGACCAGGTTCTTGGACTCTCCAGTGTAAAGGTAGTTATCATTGAACTATCTAGACTATTCTATTGGCTCTCTTTATCTGGAGAACCCCAGCTAGTACAGAAAGGAAGAGGGGAGAGGAATAAGTCATTATTTGTGTGTGATTAACACAGGCTAGGAATGATACATGTTACTTCACTTCTCATAGAAACTCCTTTTGAATGATGAAGAGACTTGATAATAGAAAGAGCCTGCAAATGATAACCAAATATACAGCATCATACTAGAGACATTGGCCCAGGTCTGTCTAGGTCTAAGCTGCTGCGTGCCCTGCTCCATGAGCCAGGCTACTACCATGAGATTCTGCTGTATGCCCTCTGCAAAGAGGCTTTTGCATCTGAGAGCTAAGATGACCCAAGTCTCACACATGACTCAGATCCATAAATGTCTAACCTCACCCGCACGGCAAAGGATGGCCCTAACTATCATATGTTTCAGGAAATAGATATTCTGCAGTGATAAAGAAAGATAAAAATCCAGGGCCACCCTTTCCCACTAAGCAGCTACTGGATTTGTGGTGCTGGAGATGAAACCTGGAGCCTCCTGTAAGTTATAAAACAGCTCTACCATGAGCTACAGCTCTGCCCCTTTTATTTTGAGTCAGAGTCTTGCTAAATTGCTTGTCTTAGCTTTGAACTTGCTTTGTAGCCCCGTCAAGCCCTGACATTGTGATCTCGCCTCAGCTTCTAAGAAGCTGGGGTGACAGGCCTGTGTCACCACCAGGGCTGTCTAGCTATGCATCTTGACAGCTATTAAACACATCTAGGTATCCATGGCCTTGAAAACACAGATGAATGGCCTCCTTTGATCCCAACAGGAAAGAATTTCTGAATTTTTAGTTCTAGCCATCTGTGATAAATCACCCGAGCAGAGTAGTTCCATGGGGAACTGTTTACATTTGGTAGGTCTATGGCATGGCTCTGGGAAAGTGTCTTATTAAAGCTAATTGATATAGAAACACCCAGACCACTGCAAGTTGGCTTCCCTACACATAGGGTCCTGAGCTATATAAGAGTGGAGATATCAGGCTGAACACACAGAGCAGCTAAGTGAACATGAGTGCACTAACTTCTCTCTCTTTGACTGTGGAGGTGATGAAACTAGCTGCTTTGAGTTGCTGCCTTGATTTCCCCGTGATGATGGACCTGTAATTATGAGGACCTGTAAATTTGTCCTCTAAGTAGCTTTTTTATTATGTTTTATCACAGCAACAGGAATATGTCTAGAACGTATTTCTGAAACATGTCTAGAACACCATGCATTGACTAACTAGCCAAGCAGTTACCCAAGCACTGTCCTTTGTATTCCTCTTTTTACTAACATGTAAGACGGACACAAATGAAAACAGGTTCCCAGTGTCACTCCATCCAAATAGCCATATATTTCTTGATTAGTTGGAGACCAAAATAAAATAAAATTCTGACCTTACCAGGGGCTTAAAATGTCTCAGCTTATTCCAGAATAAGAACTCCTTTGAGGCTAGGTCATATACCTCCTGAATGCCTCATTTCCAAACATCAGTCTGCCCTAACAATTTAAGGTTAACAGCTCCCTGCCACACAGCTCATGAGTGGTGTTATTACTCAAACCAGTCTCTGCTTCCCTCAAAGGTGATGCTCCTTCCACAAATGCTGCCCAGCCTCCGCAGCAACAAAGACTAAACATGGAGCAGAAAGCTTGAAATTCCACTTGTCTGATTAATACTGAGTGCCTATCTGGAGATTTATGTTTGTTTTTCTACTAAATAAATGGTTATAACATTTCCCCAGCCAAGAATACATTGGGCTAATTAATAACAGCTTTCTTTTAAAGTCTACTGTATAGAAAAATTCTGTCCCCAGAGACCAATCCTTCACAAAGTCAAAGGACAGACCATCTCAAGAGTCCCTCACTAAGAGACCCCAGAGACTAGACATGTTGACATACGATGGCCATTTACACAATAGCTATGATTAGCACTGGTATACTGGAAGGGAACAACCAGAATGGAATTGTCAAGTGGAAAATGGTTTGGGTGGGTTAGAAGAAAACAGGAAGGAGAAGAAAGAAAGAGGCTGAGAAGGCATTTACAAGGGGAGGAAACAAACAATAAGAACACCATTATAGATTAAGCATCTTTATCCAAAGTGCTTGGAATCCAAAGTGTTAAGGATTCTGGATTTTTTTCTAGACTCAACAAATAATTCACAGGTTTTTCTAGTTGATAATCACTAATCAAAGAAAAATCACCAAGTGCTCCAAATTCGGCAATTCTTTGGAGGGCTTGGATAATGGATTGTGCAGTCTATAGCCAAGCATTTTTTTGTGTATTGTAGGCTCTGTTCTTCATAATGCAACTGTCTTTGTTCTCTAGTTTAGATGAATTCTCTCATGTGTACTTCATACACAGTAAACAGCAGGATTAGATGACCTCATTCAGGCTAATGTCTCTTTAATCATGGTGCGAAACATTGCTTTGTTCTAAAAGTTTTCCTTATACTCTTACATTAGAGTTGTTAACCGTTGTCACTGTGGTCCATGTACCTTGATGCCTCTGACCGCTCTGGTCCATGTTCCTGGATGCCTCTAATCATGATAGCTAATGTACTTTGATTTCCCCCTTACTATCATGATTTATGCACCCAGAGGGATGGATGTCCTTCATCACTCTGGTCCAAGTACCTGAATTCCCATTAGCATCTTTACCTGATTCTTGTGATGTTTGTACATAGGGAACTATAACCCCTGTAGGCAATGCTGCTGCTAATGGAAGTCCGATCTGACACTGTTGTGACCTGCCTCATGGTCACACCTTTCCTGGGCTGCCTTTCTTCATCTGTATACAGTTTTCACAATTACAGAAACACAAGCAGCTCCATTGGAGCAGACAGTAATGTTCTATATGGAGCTCAGGCCTTGTGGTGACCGATGCATGGATGCTAACCCAGCGTATGTCGTGATCCTACAGCAGCTGAGCAGCAGCGTTTTCACCATCTTCTCTACTAACACGGTTGACATACTGTGTTATTATTATTATTATTATTATAACAATTATTATTATTGTTATTATTGCTCTCTTCATTTGAGTACTGAAATGTTTCTTCTGTGATGGAAAACAAACAACTTTCAAACAAATAAAAGCCCATGCTCCCAAAGTTTCTCTTGTCTTGCAAAGTCTCTAGGCACCCCAGCTAGACCCACCAATGCGTCTACATGTCCAGCAACCCGGAGGTTAGAGCCTGACACAGCCGCACTTTGCTTTTAAACTCAGGGATGTAAGCATGCTGGTTTGGGGCCATGCCTGACCAGTTGCCTTAAACACCTTAAGTATCACCGCTTTCTAGAGAAACATCTTAGAGATGTTGCTCTCACATGATGGGCCTCACAACAGCCACGCCTGAGGGTTTCCAGCTCATCTCCTGCCCCCTCCTCTCACATCCGTGTGCTTCCTCTAGTTGTAAAATAACTTCACGGCCTCCAGCATTTTTTAAGTACCTGCCACAGTCTGACTCTTTATGAGAACGATTTCATATAATCCCCTAAATAAACCTGCAGGGCAGGCTTTGGGGTCTATAAATGGTGTTTTATAAAGGAAGAAAGAGCCAGAGGCTCTGAGTGGTTGAATAACTTCCCCTGATTCAGTATCTGGATCCCTTTCAGTTAATGCCCTGCCATGTATCATCATTATCTTTCCCATTTTGTGTAGTGAAAAGTATTTAAGAACAAATTCCTTATTACAAGCACGAGATTTATCCTTACCTGCTCCCAATTATTTTAGTGCGCTAGCCACTTTTCATTTTTAAGATGGTTGCTTTTAATGCATTTGCCCATTCCTGACAAAGTTACACAAGTACTTAGATTCTTCTACCAGCAATATCCTAACAGCTGGCTTCTAACTACAATGCGGAGTTTTGTCTCATGTGTTGGGATTATGACGTCACCTCCACCATGCTGCATTCATAAAATTATTCACTCTTTCTTTCCTCTTCCCACACTTACATTTTCAATTTATATTCATCCCTTTATACTCCTGTGTTTAAAATAATTCATAGATTTAATGGAGCCAGGCTCTGTCACTGTTAGACGGGCCGACTCCGTGGCTTCTAAGAGTGGAATGATTCGGGATAATTCACAGAAGCCCAAGCCTATTACCATTCCTTGCTCGTGACAACAGCGTTGTTGGGTCTTCAGAGGCCGAACAGTGTTCCAGTGAGCTCCAACAATCGCTCTTGTCATTTTCACATGATGGGCCTTTTCAAACGCCAAGTGAAGTGAAGAAAACGTGCATGCTCTTGCTGAGTCCACAGGAATATGACTTGTAACAGCCTATGTCCCTCTCTTGTCTGCGAATTTTCTGCCCTGATTAATGACAAAGACTGCCAGAGCATGTTGATGTTAGTTAAAAGCATTTGCTCTTTCCAGCCTGTCCTTATACCCGAATTAAGGATTTCTGTGTTGAGGGAAGGTCAGGAGAGTTCAGATCTGTTTTCCACTGATAAATCTTGCTTCCCCATAAGGATTAAAGGAACTCAAGACTTTCATATGTAAAACTAATACACGATCGCCTGTGTGTGTATGTCCCCATGATCAAAGGGCTCTTGGCAAAGCGAGAATGCCTCAAAGAGATAATAAGTAATTTGTCCTCTACAACATTATAATTATCAAAACCTCTACAAAGTCCTGCAAGTAAATTCTCTAATCAGAGTTAATTAGCATCCTTGTTGCTTTGAGTTTGACTGACTAGTTCTCTTAAAGACACACGGACATGAAAATGACATGCTTCCTCTAAGCCAACTTCTTAAACCCCTTTCCAAGTTAGGTGGCAAGTCTTCACACAGTTAACTTTGACCAATTTACTTCAATTTTTCTAAAAATTAATTGGAAAAAATGGTTCACTGGAGTCCTCTTCTATATTCATTAACTCTTTCATGATTTTATTTGTAGGCCCCCAGCTCTTCGCCAATTGAGTTTTCAAGGACTTACTATCCTCCAATTCTAAACAAAAGACTGAAATAAATTGATAAATGGAAAAATCGAACTAATTTGCCTTTTAATCATTTTGAGAGAAATCTAGGCACTTAGTCTCATTTGCACATCACCTCAAGTTTCATGCCTGTCAAGTAATGGTGATCTCTCTTATGTAGTTTTTAAAATGCTGGACATCGGACTGAGGCAACAGCTCCATAGATAAGAGCATGCAAGCATGAGGACCTGAGTTCAAATCCCTGATTTGTAATCTCAGCATTGGAGGTAGAGACAGGTTTGCCTATCTGAAGTGATGCAGTGAGAGACTGTTTCAAGGGAGGTGGATAAAAGAAGAATGGAGGAAGACTCCCCAGTGACCCTGAACACTCAAACACATGCACCATACATGCAAATGTGCTCATCATTGGGAGGAAAATTGAATAAATGGGTCAGTAATAGCTTCACCTACCAAGGATCTACTAGAAGCCCATACAGGGCTTACTGGGAACTCTCAGATGACATGCCAGAGGCATTTTTCCAAGACTGAGGACTGGTATAGGCCCTTCAATCTAATTTACTCAATTGAAGACTTAGAAAAGCCTTGTGCAGAGTCCTGGAGCTGAGTTTTTACATACACCCAGATTCGGGTTTTACTCCTCTCATTTGGAGAAAGGGTTCTACTCTGTAGCCAATCTGACTTGAAATATACTAATGTGTGTAGGCTGATCTCAAAGTCATGATCCTCCTGCATCATCCTCCTGAATTCTGGGATTATAGCAGTGACTCACCAAGCCTGATTTTATCTATTTTTCCCCTAAGTTTCAACACTGTCATATGAGTTCCGTCTTTATCAAGTCTTAGATGTGCAGGTTAGCATGTTTATTTCTGAACCACAGCAGCAAAAGGATAGAATTCATTTTGTCACCCAGACATTTCCTTTGCAGACTTGTGAGAAGTGCTGACACAATGGTGTGTTTTGTCACTATGCCTTTGACTTCAAACAGCCTACCTTGATATTGTTAGACTGTAGGCAAAATTTTCTGCCCCATAAGCCAGCTCTCAAATAAAACACAGAGACTTGCAATTAATTATTAATGATTGTCTGTAGTTTAGGCTTATTACTAACTAGCTCTTACAACATAAATTAACCCATATTTGTTATCTATGTGCTCCCATGTGGCTCAATACCTTTCTTCTACATGGCAGGTTCATCTTTCTTCTCCCTGTGTCTTCTCAAGATTCCGCCTTCCTTCATCCTAGCACTCTCTCCCTGTCCTCAAGTCCTGCCTAACCTTTTCCTATATAGCTTTTGGCTATTTATCTCCTTATAAAACCAAGGAGAGCAACACATATTCACAGCATATGAAAAGATTATTCCACATTTTCCCCTTTTTGTTTAATTAAAAAGGAAGGCTTTTAACTTTAACGTTGTAAAACTATATTCAATAAAAACTGTTATCAAGTAAGAATTAGAGTTATAATATCCAGTTCATTTTTATTTGACAAATTGAAAGCAAATACTCTATTATCTTTCTTACCTTTGTGAGTCTTAAGTTTTACACCTAATTTACTTACTATCGTAACTAAGGGTTATAAGTCTAACTATTTAGACTTTAACTGCATCAAAGACCCCAGAAGGATGTAATATTAACTAATGACAGGGACATCTGGCTGCCTAGAAAGTCATCCAAAGTTGCTCTGCAATGTTGGGGCATCTATTTTTGACCTTCAGGTCTAATATGTCTTACAGACATTTCTGAGAATCAGGAAATTTTGAAGGACTGTCCTACCTTGTCTTGGCAAAGTTGACAGTCACTTTCTTTTTGCGTTGCTTGTCCAATTTGAACAACATAATGTCAGCAGTCAAGGCAAAGGCAGCTTATTGCCCCAATGGCTAGCTTTTGCACAAAGAAAGTAAATTTCATACAGAGATTCTTCAACACCTATCACCATTTTTTGAAGAAAATTGGTGCTGCCAGAAGCAGACATGCCTCACTCTCATAAAAAGTCTTATGCTATTAAAACACTTTAAATGCCAGATTCTGTAGGTTTGAAGTGGTTGAAACCATCTATCTACCTAAATATATCTGTTTAACTTTGAGAACATACCTAATATGACTACAAGTTTGATTATTATAGAGGACTAACTACTAACCTGCATTTCTTACTTATATATCACATTTTTAAATGAGTTGCATAAGCACAATACCCCCCATAAGAGTAGAAAATGTACATACAGAATAACAAAAATAACTTTAAGTTTGTATCAATAAACCAAAATCAATGCCAGTGTAAAATATTTTGAAATTAATAGTTTCCTTTTGGATTAAAGTAGATTCAGCAATCTGTTCTTGTATATCATCATTTTTATAGTATACCCCCTTTTTCCTTCAGAAAGAGATCTTTAAATATAACTCCTTTGGTTTGTTTCTGTCCATGACCAATAACAACTTGTAATCCACTCCCACTAAATAATGACAAACATCTATAACCATCAAGTGATCAAATTAACCAACCCATCTCTTGGGATTGTGGGCATTGTTTTTTCTAGACTGCTTTCTGCTGTCTGAGGGTACTGGCATCTTTGAGGGGAACCTGAGAAAATCAGGATAATGGTTAAGTGCTGGCTGGAGTAGTCTGTGAAGTAGGACCATCTCAGTCAGCATCCCTGAAGTTGTTAAGAATGCATAGCTCTGAGGAAACTGCAACAGAGGTGCTCTAAGATGCTTGATCACTTGGGCTATTTGCTTTTGTTGGGATCTGGTCCTCTTTCTCTGAAAACACATAAATTTTTAAAGATAGCATACATATCAGTTTTAATACAAGTATAGTCTGCATGTTATACACAAGTCAGCCAAAGATGATATTTTTTGTTTTATGTTTGAGAAGGTAAAATATACATCTTACATCTTATAGTTGTTTTAGAGTTATTTATGTCTGTAGCCAGGATTTTCAAACCCAATTCTCTTTAACCTTGAACAATTCCACAGTCTTTCATTTTCTGTGGAATTAAAAGCATAACTTCTCCTCCAACATGACACATTTTTGACTAAAATTTTGAGGTTAAGATATTTTAAATATTTATAGGTTGGTTTAATCCAGCAGTTTCCATAATCCAATCTCTTTCAGCAGCCAACTGTTCATTCATCAGAAATCAAAAAATTTAAAGTCAATACAGCATCATACAGAATCCAGACTCCCTGTGTACTTCCCATCTCTACATTACTTATTCTTTTTTAAATTATTTTACTTTTTTCTTTAAAGACTTTATTATTTTTAAACTATTTTTCTATGCTTGTTTGTATCCTTTCTCTTTTTTTCTTAAGTCTATGTACATTTTTAAACACACTGTAACTAGAGGATTTTTAATCTATCTGGATCTGTCTTTACCGAACATCTGTTGTGTTCTCTGGTCACATGAGATGAATCTTAAACTGCTATGTCAGCCACCAACCCAGCTCAGCTTAGTCCATGGCACTGGCACATGATGCTGACAGCTGTCTCCAGCAAACAGGAAGTCTCTGTACACTAAGCCTATCTAATAGACCTCAGTCACCAGGAAGCTGCATTTGACTCTGTGTTCCAAACTTTTTTTAATGCTTTTTCAGGCCTTATGTGGATGTATGTGGACAGAAGTTTGGTACCATGTGTAGATGTAATTTTTTGTCCTGCCAGCCAGCTCCTAAATAAACACACAAAATCTCATTATTAATTAGTCAACAAGCTTAGGCTTGACACTAACTAGCTCTTACAATCTAATCCATTTCTTATCTATGTTCTACCACATACCTTTCTTCAACAAGGCATGTTCATCTTCTTTCTCCCCACATCTTCTTGTGACTCTACCCTCCTTTATTCCAGCACTCTCTCTGTGTCTGCAAGTCCTGCCTAACCTCTTCTGCCTAGCTATGGACCACTTGGATCTTTATTAAACCAATAAGCACAACACATCTTCACAGTGTACAAAAAAATCCACAACACTAGGGACCATTAATACATGTACAATCTTGTATCATAATTAATAAGCTAGGCAGAGATGTGCCCATTCTCCCCACACTATAGGAAAGGGAATTTACCTCCTGAAAGGTGAGGAGAACTACTGTGGTTTTTACAATTAAAATATGTAAAGGAACAGAGTATTGCTTCTCACTTGTACACAGTCACTGTGATATAAAATCAACCAAGTGAGTTGTCAATAACTTTACCTACCAAGGACAGACAAGAAGCCCATAGGATGCTTGCTGGAGGGGGGGCGTCTCAGGTGATAGGGAAGATACATTTTCCAATTCTGGATTGTATTGCCTTCTCTCCTTGGCAAATGCCTGAGAAAGAGAATTCATTCATAAATTCTAAATAGAAAAGTCCAGCTTGCCAGGAATTCCAACAACTGGGGTTCTGCTGGTGTCTCTGCCAACTCAAAATAGCAAGGAAATAAGAGCCTAAAGCATCAGTTCTCAGTCAAGGGTGATTCTGGAATTGTGGGGATGTGTGCAGCTGACTGAGAACATCTTGGTTGTCACAATTCAGAGGTGGATGCTACTGTCATCTAGTTGGTAGAGGCCTGGGATGCTGCTAAGCACTCTATTATGTCCAGATGGTTCTTTTCAACAAAAATTATCTGGTCCACAATGTCCATGGTATGAAGTTCAGAAAAACCTAGTCTAGAAAAGGTACTCCTGGGATAAAGAGAGAGAGGAAAAAAAGAATATGGGTTGCTATTTCCAGACTTATAACATGGGTTCCGCCTGCTATGAAACAGCAAGAAAATGTCTTCTAATAGATTGTTAAGATGTGTTTCACATGGACAACTGTATGAATTAGGGTTTTAATTTCTGTGAAGAGACAGCAGGATGACCACAGAAACTCTTAAAAGAAAACATTAAACTGTGATGGCTAATTTACTGTTTAAGAGATTCACCCCATTATCATCATGATAGCGTGAAAGAAGACATAGTACTGGAGTAGTAGCTGAGAGTCCTTCATCTTGCAGGCAACAGGAAGTCAACCGAGACATTGGGAGGTATCCTGAGCATAGGAAACCTCAAAGCCTGTCCCCTCGGTGACACACCTCTTCCAACAAGGCCATACCCCACTCCAGCAAAGTCATAGCTCCTAATAATGCCACTTCCTATGAGATTATGGGGACTTTTCATCTTGGGATATCATGAGAAATACAAGAAAATAAACATAGTTTAATAGATGTCAAGAAATATCAATAAGGGAAAAATCCTCTAAACTGCTCTGTATACTAGAGTTTCCAGCTTTAAGATGAAGATGAACTTTGAAGATACTTTTTTTTTCCTTGCTACTGTGTCATATGAAAAGAAAATGCTCCAAATAGATTCTTTATGTTTGGATACTCTCTCTAAAACAATAAAAGAGTCATTGAAATATTTAAGATATTATCACTTTGGTAAACTAGTAATATAATCGTAATGCAAATAATTTGTAAGCCTCGAACCTCAAAGCTACATTAAGGGTAAGCTGATGATCACTGCAGATCCATGCCCTTTTCTCCGGCACGCAACACTAAGACACATGGTAAGTAGGATGAGCAATCTGTTTTCACCACCGAACTGTAAAACCGTCATCTGTGAGAAGACTGTGAATTTGTCATTCAGGAGAAACCCCTCTAGCTTGCCTTGCTGGGGGAATCCAAGCAAAGCCGTAGGAAAAATGATTTACAGCTTCTGAAGGTTGAGCTGATCCCGCACAAACGCTGGCCCATAAGAGGGGAAACTAGGTGAATGTGCTCAACCCAACAGCAAACTTCTAAGCTCACTGCTAGGAGTGATGAAGAGGAAACAGGCCTCGAAAGCAGATTCCAGCCTTTTTTAAATTGCTTTCATAATCAAAGACACCTATAGACAACCTGATTTGCATGCATCAAAATGAAACAGTTTGACACATGGAGATATTATTCTTAACCACAGTGGGGAAGGTATCAGGCACTGCCTGTGTCTTCTGTCTACCACGTGTGGCTCTTGGAAATAGAGTATCTTTATATATGGACTATCACATGAGTCATGTATAAAAGGCATTTAAAACACAGACCATTTGAGAGGTGACTAGCCAAGGTTTTATCATAGGCTGTCAAGACAATAAATGAGAGACAAAGAGCGCTGTGGGAATGGAGTTGAATGGAGCAGCGGTGGCACGTGCCTGTAATCTCAGCGTGATGGAAGCTGAGGGAGGTGGATCAAAAGTTCAAGGTCAGCTGGAATGAGAACTGGGTAGGCTAGAAAGGGACAGGAAGAGAGGTGGAAAAGCAGGAAATGGGAAATGGACAGGGAAAAGGAGAGGAAAAGAGCAGAGGAAGTGGGCAGGGCTATTAATGAGAATAGCCTTCAAAGGCTCAGAGATGTCAATGTTTGGTTCCCAGTTGATGTTTGGGAAGGATTAGGAGGTGTGGACTTGTTGGAGGAGGTGTGCCTCTGGGGCTGGCCTTTCAGCTTTAAAAGTCCCATGCCAGTTTTACATAGCAGGGATGCCATGTGCTTATGAACCAGATCAAAGCTCTCAGCCAGTCACTACTCCAGCATCATGCCTGCCCCTGTTGCATGCTTCCAGCTATGATGGTTATGAACTAACCTCTGAGATTAGAAGAAGCCTCCCATTAAATGATTCCTTTCATAAGTTACTTTGGTCATGGCATTTTTCACAGTAACAGAAAAGTGTCTAATACACACACACACACGTGTGCACACATGCACACGCGCATACGCTCACACACACATATACACACCCCCACACTCAGAGCAGGGCAAGGAGGAAAGGAAAGGAGAGAGAGATAGAGGCAGATCTCTCACACACACACACATACACACACACACACACACACACACACACAGAGAGAGAGAGAGAGAGAGAGAGAGAAATAGCCCTTACAATGTGAAGATATCAATACTTATTTCATAGGATAGCTATAGAAGTTAAACAAGATACTCTGTGAAAGGGGCTAGAATACAGACATGCTCAAGTTTTCAGAACTAATATGTCTTAATCTACTAAAGTTACTGTCAAAATGACATAATAGACACAGTCTATAAATAAGAGAAAAATGTATTCCTCCCAGTCAGGAGGCTAGGAAGTCTAAAATAAAGGTACAGCTGATTTGGTATATGGAGAGACCCCCATTTTCTGATGCATAAGTGAAACCTTTCTCTTGTGTTCTTATATGAAAAAGCTCTCTGAGGCCACTTCTGTCAAAGGAATAATGCCATCCATGGAGTATGTGCTCCATGACACATCACCTCCCCAAAGTCTCATTTCTTATTGAGGATGAGGATTTTAACATGTGGATTTTGAGGGAACACAAACATACAGACCAGAGCAGAATGCAAGTAAGAGCCAAGATGGATACTTGCTGCCTGTGGCCCCCAAGCAGAAACTTAGGCTTCACAGAAGTGGAAAACGGAAGAGGTTTGTTTTGCCCTGGGAAGTGTAAGCCACAGTTGAGGAACTAGACTCAGAAAGTGATCTTGTGTGGCCTCAGGTTGTTATCTTCAGTTTCCTTCCAGAAATAGAACAGAAACAGAGAGGTATCTGCTGCTTTTCTCTGAGTAAGTAATTTACAAAAGCAAAATGTTTGGACTAGGTCTGGCAGATGAGAAAGGACTCAGGGCTGGGGAGATGGTTCTGTGGGTAGGAGCACTTGCTGCTCTTGCAGTGGACCTGGCTTCAGATCCCAGCGTCTCCCTTGTGTGGCTCAGAACCAGCTGTAACTCCAATTCACTGTTCTCCAGTGCCCACTTCTGGCCTCTGCAGGCTTCACGCACATACCTCGGTGCACATAAACTCATACTAGTACACACACATTCATGTGAATAAATAAATAAATGTTTTCTTTTTAAATGATTCAGTAAATGTCACTTGTTTTTATTGTTTGTTGGATTGTTAGCTAGTTTGTTTGGTTGGTTGGTTTTGTTTTCTTAGTACTGTAATTACTACTACCCAGGAATTAGCTAGCACAACTCTCATTGAAGATATTTGGGAGAAATTGAGGTTCATGACTGGCCACTTGTAACTGCAAATTGGAAACTCGTAATGTAAGGCCACAACTCAGGGAGAAGTCTGCTGAGCCCCTAAGCCTCTCTTCACTCTCAGTGTCCCTGAAAGCCAACTCCTTACCTGCTGCAATAGGCAGGACCTTCAGAAAAGCCTCCCGTTGGGAATTGTCCACACTCCTAAGTCACAGAATTGCACTTAAGTCTCTGGTCTATTTCCTGGCAGGCAGGCCTTCAGCATCCCACAGCAACTCCTGGAGGCTGGGCAACATCTTTACAGAGTTCCCAAGATGCTGCCTCCCAATAAAGTACAAGACAAATTAGAAGCCGGGGGAGTGCTGCGTCTTGTGATCCATTTGCATTCTTCTAATGGTTTCACCTGTGATTTAAAGCTCCACGGAGGGGCAGGGCCATAACTCAGAACTGAGGAAGCTGTATGAGCATGACACTGAGAGAGAAATGAGAAGCCAGCCCATCCCAGCTGCCCACACAGGAGAGACACGCAGCTATTTTCTTTGGGAGAAGCAGAAGCCAGGAGAATGGAACAGAGGAGCAAAATGCTTAGCAGGTGCTGGAGCCTACACACAAGCAGATTTGGGGAAATAATCACACAAGTGCACAGCCAGCTTTACCTATCAGCTCTAAAATCACTTGGAAGACCATGCCAGGACTTCACAGAAAATTTAAATTGCTTATCTGTGAAACCAATTCAGATGACTAAAAAGAAAATTCAAAACATTTTTTTGTGTGAATCTCTTCTATACATGTACTCTTGGGTTTCAAGTTTGTTTATTTTAAAAGCTAGAATCTCCCCATTGAAGCATTTGGGGGTAAGACTGAGATTTGGGGTTCATATAGGGAGCATTATTTTTTGAGTAGCGTTTCCATTAAGTATTGTTTAAATATTGTTGTGGACCCTTCATATATGAAAATGCAACTCAATTTTAGTTCGAAAGTCTAAGTTATATCTAAGGATAGAACCAAATCTTACCGATAAGATTTCTATCTCAAATGTTTTTATTTTATTTTATGTGTGTGAGTGTTTTTTTCTGTGTACCTGGTGCCTGATAGTTGGAAGTTGTCATGTGAGTGCTGGAAATTGAACCTGGGTCTTCTAGAAGTTCAGCCTTCTTAATTACTGGGTCATCTCTCCAGTCCCAAACAAATGATGCTCTTTTTTTTTTTGTTTTGCCTCAAAGAGGAAAGATGGGGCATTCACAGTGCCCCATTAGAATTAGAATTCTGTTTGGCTCTTGTACAGGCCTCACTTCCTCCTTCAACATAGCTCTACCCAAAGTAGAACCAGATGACAGACAAGGCCACACCTAAGTGTGGGACTCCAAGAAGAGGAACTGAGCGGTTCATTAGTCTATTTGGCCATAGGACACTGGGGAGAAAGTTGGAAGGAACCAAAAAAACTTTTGTTGTAGATTGTGGGAAAGAACGGGCAACTGAGGGAGGAAACCATGCAATGCATGACATGGCCCACATGCTCTGCATGAGAAGCTTCGATCACCTGAAGACAGTACCAACTCATGCCTTCATCCTTTTTACCGCAGATCCTGTGCTGGCTGGAAGGTAGGATCTGAAGGTGAAATAAAGAGCTGTGCTGTATGGTCTTCCACTGCTGTGGATACACCAAGGCAGCTCACATAAGGCTGATTAATGATGGTGCAAAGAAGAAACCACGTCCCTCCTTCAAAGAGCAATGCAAATGCTATTGGTTCATTGAACAAACAAGTTAGTTTAGGGCAAGCATCAGAAACACAGAGATCTCTGACTCCCATCCTTTCCAGAGCATCCTGACACTCTGAATTCCAACATAAAAGGGAGTCTGTGGAAGGTTATCAGATGAGGCATTCGAGGATGAGAGCAGGCATGAACTGAGCAAAAAGAACCCTTTAGACTGTATGTCACAGGGGCCATGGTGGTTAATGTCCGTTGTTTATTTGACTGGATTTGGGAGCCATTAAGAGACATCTCTGTGGGTGAATACATGAAGGTTTTCCAAGACGGATTAACTGAAGGGAGAAGATCCTACTGCAGAGTAGGTGGGACCTTCCACCAGAGTCCTAGATACAAAGAGGTCTGTGGGAAAAGCTGTGCTGTTTTGACTGCCGGCCTTCACCCCTTGCTGTGTATGCGGCATCCCTGTTGCTACTGTTGCAGGCACCACCCTTATTGTTGTTTAGTTCAATAAGCAGTAAGTGTCGTGAGTCACAGCACAGACACCCATCACAGTGCCTTCACTCAGTCCTTCTGCCATGCCTGCCTGAAGCCTGCCATAATGGAAGGCTTGTGCAAACAATGGAAGGCATGGATGGGAATGTTCGGGAGGAAGGATGGAGAGCAGTCTTTTCAAGATCAGCATGGAGACTTGGGGGGGAGCTCAGAGGGGAAAGTTTGTGTGAAAACACGCAGACTCCGAGTTTCATCCCAACACGTAAGAGCTAGGTATGGGATCAGGAGTCTGTAATCCAGGGTTTCTATTGTAATGTAGTGCTCCCAATTGTAATCCCAGTACTCTTATTGTAATCCCAGGGCTCCTATTGTAATCCCAGTGTTTCTATTGTAATCCAGGGCACCTATTGTAATCCAGGGCTCCTATTGTAATCTGGGGCTCCTATTGTAAAACTAGTGATCCTATTGCAGCCCCAGTGCTCCTATTGTAATCCCAGGGCTCCTATTGTAATCCCAGGGCTCCCATAACAAGATGGGAGGGGAAGACTAGGATATCCTCAGAAGCTTGAAGGTCAGCTAACCTTGTGCCCAGAAGTATGCTAAAACTGAGGCCCCCCCTTTTTTTTTTTAGCAAGATAGGTGTGTACTAACACCAGAGTTTTGTTCTGACCTCCACATGTGTGCCACGGCACATGCACAACTACATTCATACATACATACACACATACGTGTGCTCACACATGTGCATGTACACATACATGCAAGTACACACAAGAATGGGTGTCAAGTAAACTAAAAATTAAATTCGAATTCTGTTTCTTTATGGTGGACAAGTGAATGGCCATCCCCCTGCCTTGGCCCCTTGCTTGTAAAAGGGAGCAAACACAGCGACTTCCCCTAATGCTATTTTGCTGATAAACACTCTCAACACAGGCATTTTACACATATTACTTACAGTACCCCTCTACTAGACAGTAACAGTAAAACGAGAAGTTGTGGCTGCAACAGCAATAGCAGAATGAGCAGCAAAAGTAGTTGCCGTGGTTATAGCAACATTGGTTGTAGCAGACTCCTACTAGGAGGAGCAGTTTTATAGCATTGTAGTGACTGTATCAGTAATGGTTGTCATCACCCAGCATTAGCTTTAGTAGCATCAGTAATATTAGCTACAACATTGGCAGCAACAGTAGGAATAGCTGGTCTACTCAAAGTTCTACCAATAGCATCATCATCACCATCATCATCATCACCATGATCATTATTGCCATCATCATCACCTTCACGGAGCCTGTAGTAGCAGTAGTAAAAGGAGCAACTGCTAACTCATTGGCATCAGTAGTACAAGAAAGTCCCTTTGGCTACAACTTGATGATCTTTTAACTAAGTAACAGTGAAAGAGAGTAGGGGGTGATTTTCCATAAAGCCCATGTTCAAAGACTAGCCAAAGAACATGATTCCCTAGGGTTGATGCATTTGAAATTAACCCTGGAGCTATCTTATCAGAACAGATTTCAGAAGAAGCAAATGAAAGTCTCTCATCTCAATCACTGTTACCAGAGGAGTCCCATGCAATCATAGCCTTCTAGTCTAAGCAATTGGACAAATACAGCAGCCCAGGACATATGGCCCCAGACATGTAGTTATTGCCTGGGAAGGGAACAAGGACCTGTGACACACAATCAACACAGAGAAAGATCGTTCCTTTAAACCTTGTTCCCCTTTGGATTTTTCTGTACCGTCTTCTGAAAGTTAAGGGTGCAAATGAACTTACTTTGCTACAGAAAGAATCACGAACAGATGACAATTTCTCGAGTGTCTGTAGAGCGCCACTGGGTTTCTTTCATCTGTTTGTTACTATTGATCCTAGAATATACAGGGTAACCAGGGTTCAAAGAAACCAAGCAGCGTCTTCACAGTCGTGAGAAAGCTGGCAGCAGCTTCTTTGACTTCAGACCCTGTGTTTGCAGTAATCTGTGCTGATTTCTGAAACCGTGCAAGGCCTTTCGATTACATCCCATCTTCATAGCTTGGGGATGCTGTCACAAAACACCAGTGACTTACAAACAATAGAAATGTACTCTCCACAGCTTTGGAGGCTGGCAGTGTACGTTCTGGAAATCTGTGTGGTTAGGGTCCCATGAGCACTTGCTTCCAGGCTTCCCATGGCTGAATGCTCCTGGTATTCTCATGCGGTTGAAGGAATGAGTGAGTGTCGTTGGGTCCTTGAACCTTTTCTCTATGGGCATGACGGTGGTTTGGCTAGAACACCAGCTTGAGCGGCTAGAGAACAAAAGATACACAGACCAAGATGAACTGGGCTCACTCCATCTTTCTCTTCTCACCTCCTCCAGGTGGTGTTTTGTTCAGCTGAGGTGAACAACCCTCTTGTTCCCATGCCCCCATCGCCATGATATCCTGCCCTCATGTGGATCCAGAGTCAACAGAGCTGAGACTCGCAGACTGAAACCTCTGAAGTTACAAGCCAAAACAAATTCTTCCTCTTTTAAGTGGCTTGTGTCAGGTGTTTTGTATTCCAATGAATACAAATAACCAGTTCAAGCATTGATCCCATTTATGAAGGATCCAGCCTCAGGATCTAGTCACCTGTTACCGTCCAAACCCCATTTCTTAGCACCAGCATGTCATGATTAGTTTTCAACATGTGACTGTGAGCAGGAAGAGGCCCAGAACTTTCACCCTGAAGCACACACCTATGTCTGAATTGCTTTTGTGGTGAGCGCTCATTATACAATTGGTGCTCAAACCTATATCCTTGCCCCTTCAGTGATCACAGTTACCTGCCTAGGGGCCTTCTTCAGCTGCTGAAACCCATTACCTGCTCACTCCACAAGGCAGCAGGCCAGAGAGTAAGAAAACAAATTATCTCAGAAGTTCTTCCAGCCAATGACAGGTGGACATGGCAAGGAAACACCCCAGCTGCTCTCTCCGGAGAGTCCTGCAAAGCAGTTTGCTCTTCATGGCTTCAAGAGTTCCCCACTGACACCAAGATCCAATGGTCCCAGGAGTTACTGGCCTGACAATATGTTTTCCATCAGTTTACCCCTCCTTCCTCCCCTGGCCACTTTCCCACTACTTTTTGTCTCAGGACAGCTTACAGCTGCTTTTTCTCACGTTCTTGTCTGGAATCTCCTTCTCAGGGAGCTCAGACCCAGGCAAGAACCAGAGGAAAGCTGGTGGACATGAGAATTCTGATCATAAATCCCGGCATCCAACTTTAGGACCACACCCAGTTTTCAAAATCCTTCGGTATCTATCTTTTTAATTAGCCAAAAGCACGCCCAAGAAGTCGGTGCATACGGTTAAATATAACAGGGCTGTGGTACTTGCCTTATTCTGAGAGAACCCTTCAGACTCTGCTTGGATTTTTATAGTGTCTCAAATTTCTATCAGATTTTCCATTGTTGCCAGTAAAGTGGGATTAATTATTCCCAGCTTTCCAAGGAGAAGGGAAAAGCTGATGCAAAATACTTCATGTGCAATACAGAACTGAGTCAGGGAACTGAAAAACAATCTCAGCCCTCCACTTGTGTGTTAAATAATAAACAACCACATGAGCAAGGTGGAGATGGGGAGTGCTGGTTACTCAAGTTTTGGGGTGCAGCGATAACCATGCAAGAACAGATGGGTTCTTTGTGGGAAATGTTTTATTTTTCAGGGGAACATGCTCATCAAAACTACAAAAGCAAATTATGGGATGCCTATAAGGAACCAAGCTGCTTTCCAAATGGCATCATGTATAACCATTTAGAAGATTTCTGTGGGGATTGTTGTCACTGTTTACATGGGATGAACAGCATAACAGTACGTTGGCCAATGGCAGACTAGAATTCAAACCCCAAATATAGAGAGCTGTGCATGATGGCCCATCTCTGTAGAACTAGCTCTTGTAGATCAGGCTGGTCTCGAACTCACAGAGATCCGCCTTCCTCTGCCTCCCGAGTGCTGGAATTAAAGGCATGCGCCACCACCACCTGGCGCAACTCAGGAATTTGAGGTCAGCCTGGGCAGCAAAGTGAGGTGTTGCCTCAAAATGAAGTACAAAGGGATAAGGGGTATCAGAGGTAGAACACTTGCCCAGCATCCATAATGCTCTGGTTCAGTTCCTGTCTCTGTCCACCCCTCAACTCCAAACACTATAGACTACAAAGCCAGTTGATATCGGTAGTATACTGTATCCTAGCAAAAAATACGGTAGAGTATTATACTATGTTATGGTTTACGGTGATCTTTGCTTTCATTTTCCACATCTATTTGATTTCAGGTGAGCAGGCGTGGAGATCAGAGGACAACCTGTGGGAGTCGACTCTCTCCTTCCAACACGTGAGTCCTAGCTATCAAATTCAGGTTGTCGGGTTAGGTGGTAAGCACCTTAACTCACTGAGACATGTCATGGACCCTGACTGCAACTGTATGCACCAAAGAGAATGGGTGAGGAGGTGTGATGGTTAATCTTGATTGACAGCATGGCTGCATTGGGAACGACCTAGGAGATTTGTAAAGCACACTCCAGAAGTGTCTGTGAAGCTGTTTCCAGGGAGAATTATCAGGTTGGGGAGATTTACTATCATGGCATTCTTCCTCAGCAAAGGCCCACAGTAATGGAGCCATCAAACGATGGACTGACACCTCTAAATTAATTACCTCAAATGAAACTTTCCTTGCTTTAAGTTATTCTCTCAGACTTTAATCACAACAGCAGCAACAAACAACAGAGAGAACCTCAGAAAAGACAAACAAATAAAAAGCAAGGAGAGGAGGAGACAGGACGGTGATTATTGAAGATTGTGGATTACTCTGAAGACAGTGAATTTCTCAAAGACACACAACGTAGTTTCACCTTTTATTCCTAGAACGACCCATTTTCTACAGTGCAGGTAAACCCTTCATTAGGCAATGGTGAGATGTACGTGAGTTTATGGAAACTAATATCTCCACGGTTATCCTTGTCTAAAAGAGGGTTAGGAGTGAAGGAGCTTGTCTTTCTATCGGCTGGTCCAGGGGTTGACAATAAACTCTACACCGAAAGTGTTAAAAAAAAAAACAAACACAAATAAGGGACCAGGAAGGCGACTCAGAGAGAGGGTCAAGGAGCTTGTTACCAAGTCTAATGACTTGACTTCAATCTCAAGAACCCACATGGTGGGAGCAGAAAAGCAATTCTCACAGCTGTCCACCAGCCCCCACATGTATACTGGCATGCATAGCATGTGCTCACACATACACATACTAAGCAAATATAAAAAAATAATTAACAAAGTAAAACAGAATTTGTGCGTGTGTGTGTAAACATTAAGAAAAACAGAATCTTGATAAAAAGAAGATCAAAAACAGACTTATATCACATGTAAAAGAACATTATTGAATGAAATATAAATAATACATATAAATATAAAAGGTTTTGATACAAATAAGTATAAAAACCTCTCCAGTAATTTTTAGAAAATCAAATTTCTCAGTGAGACTATTTTTTATTTACCAAGTGAACTAAGTTTTTGAAGGTTAAAATGGCTCATTTTGGCAAAGGAATACCATACCAGACACTGTTGGTCTCAGAGAAGTGCACACTGGTACAAATTACGTGGAAAAATGACTTCATAATATGCAAAAAGTTCTTCAACAAAAAAACCCTTGGTCTGGCTTTCCTAAAAAAATAAAACAGATCTTCCTCTATGCAATTTATAATAAAAATATTTATACAGATGAAAAACAGAGTAAAAAAAAGCTCAGGCAGAAACGTATGTAGAAAAATGTTTACTATTTGGGCATAAACATAGGAAATAAACTGGACATCCAACCGATGAGCAAAGGTTTAAAAAAAAATCACCATCTGAGAGGGTGTTTTCCCTTTTCTGTGTGTGCTGGTGTAGGTGCACAAGTGTATGGGTACGAGCACACGCATGTGTAGAAGCCAGATAGCAACCTCAGGTGGTGTTCCTCGGGCACCATCTGCCTTGTTTTTTGGCAGAGGTCTCTTGCTGGTCTGGGACTCAGTGGGTGAGGAAGGCACTGCCCAGTGAGCCTCGGGGATCCACTTCTCTGTGTCTTCCCAGCCCTGGCAAGTACTTCACAAATGGATCTCTCGCCTCCATTCTTCATAAGGGCCTTTTAAGGGACCATTTGGTGAAAAGAAAACTTGTGGTTGATAAAATGGTATTCCAAAGGTAGAACCGAAGCAGATTTGTACAACTAAGATTGTACAGCACACATGTATGTAGATAGAGGGAAAGAAAGGAGGTACAGAAAAAAAGGAGAAGGATAAAAGGAGGGGGAGATGAATTGCAAAACTTCAATGAGACTATTTTTGATTATTTAAAACATACTTAAGTTTTTTCTTTCCCCCTTTGGCCCTTTGTTAGTTTCCCCAACTACTTACAAGAAGGTTGACACTTATTAAATAAAAATAAATGTTTCATAATTCTATTTTGTTCTACTTAAGCATTTAATTGCTTTGGATGTCTTGCTTTGAGGATTTAAATGGCTAACTAATTAAATCCACAGACAAAAGCCACACATCTGTTTCACCAGCTCTTGTCCAGACAGAGAAGGGGATGGAATAGAAGGGAGAGACAGAGACTTGGAAGCAGAGAGTGCTTGTTTCTGAACACACATGTTTGGGAGGTCAGAAGGTGAAAAAGAAAGAAAGATGAGTAGCCCTTCTGTTCCCACGTCAGGCCAACGAAAACAAAAAGGCACCAAGAGCTCCTGAAGGCTTCTACTATTATCTGCCTTCAACAAGTCTTTAGATACACAGTGCCACAGAGAACATCAGCGGTGGTCTGCATATCCTAACTGCTCTCCTGCTAAAAGCTGAGAGCAGAGAGAGACAGAGAGACAGATAGACAGAGACAGAGAGACTGGAGTGTGTATGTTTACAACCATGTATATATGGAGGTTGGAGGGTAACTTTCCATAGCCAGTTTTCTCCCTTATACCTTCCTACCTTTCTGTGAATTTCAGGGCTTGACCTCAAGTCATCAGGCTCACATGGCAAGCACCTTTTTCCACTGCTGAGGTGTCTCACAAGCAAATTAAAAACTAATACTGCTATCAGGCCAGTAAGATGACTCACCTCCTAAAGGCACTTGCCACCGAACCTGAGACTCTCAGGTCCGTCCCCAAGTCCCACATGGTAAAAGGACAGAGCCAACCTCCACACGTTGTCCTCCAACATGCACTGTTTACAGCACACATATCCCCACATGTGAGGAATAGATAAAGGAAAATAGAAATATTTAAAAACTAACATTATTGAATTGTGTTTTGTGACTTGGTGGCATTCATGCCCGTTTAGGACTTTGCACGGATCTGTCTTCTGTGGGCTTTTGTGTGCACCGCGGTTGAGGTGTTAGACTTGGCTGTTGGTTCCCATCTACCCTTGCGACCTCGGGTAGGCGTTTCCTCCCTTGTGGCTGCTTCCTCAAAATGGAGATGAGAAGAAGACGTGCCTCTTTGGCTTCCTCCCACGGAGTACAAAAGTGAAAATGTACCAAGTGCTCAGAACAGCGCCCAGACCCCTGATAAAGCAAAATAAGCTGGGGAACGTCTTGGTTACATCACACCCACTCGAGCTCTGCCTCACACATGCTGTGTGGAGTGCCGTCACGGCTTGAGTGTGAACTATCCCCCCGTAGGCTCCTGTGTGATACTATTACATCACACAGTGATGATATTTCGGGGAGTAGACATGGAGCCCATTTGAACATGGAGCCTAGCTGGCAGGCTTAGGTCTGTGGGGCAGAGACTGCAGTTCTAGACCCGCTCTGCCTCTAGCCTGAGCTGTCTGCTTCCCAGTAGCTAGCTGTGCTGCTACTGCCCACCAACAGAGACAATGCTGCCTTCCAAAATCTTGTCCCTTAACTTGCTTCTTGTCAAGTATTTGATTATAGTGATAAGAAGTTATGAATATAATCATCACCATAAAACAAAGCAAAACAAAATAAATCTGTTTGTTAACTCAAATATAAGTAGATAAAAATATGTTTTAAAAGGACAACTCTAGTATGCATTTTGATGATGTCATCACCCCTGTAAGGGAAGTTCATGTGTAGAAGGATACTAAGGAGTGGTCCAGGCAGGAAGTAGAGAGAAGAGCCCAGAAGAGAGTGGCTGATCTTGGGATCCTCCGACCTTGCAAGGGGGGAAAAGCTTGGGAGGGCAGAGGGTTATGGGAAATGAGCCTGCTTTTGGAAGCATCAGAGTGACTAGTGTGTTCTGAGATGACATTGACAACGGGGGAAAGTACAGGGTCCCTGACCTGCCCAGGTTCAAGGCTTGAGTGCGAGCAGGTGGGTGGTGGAGATGCCTACAAAGTGTCTCACAGAAACAGTTAGGTGAGGTGAAAATGGATGCAGAGCCTTGTAAGGAAGGCTCATTTTGTGCTGAGAACTCTCACGGTCCACGCCTCATCTCTCCCATCTCAAAGCCCGAGATTACACTGCAACCACATTGCAGGTTCTTGATGTTCTATCTCTCTTGCACATCCCAGGTCATCCTGGGCGTGGAACACAGCCATCGAGAGCAAAGTCAGCCGAGGTGAGGTAAGTGCAAGCCTGGTCATTTGCAAATATCCTGTGTGCTAAACTTCCTGTCCACTCTTCCTGGTCAGCCAGTCATAACATGGTGTCTACTTAGAGGGTTTTTTTTTTTTACTGTTTTTAAATTTAAATTTTATTTGTGTATGTGTGTGTGTGTGTTTGTGTGTGTGTGTTTGTGTGTGTGTGTGTTTGTGTGTGTGTATGATATGTGTGCAAGTGTCTGTGGAGCCCTGGGGACATTGGATCCCTGGACCTGGAGTTACAGATGGTTGTGTGTTAACTAGTGTGGGTGCTGGGAACCCATCATAGGTCTCCTGGAAGATCAGTCTGAACTCTTAACCACTGTCATCTCTCCATCTCCTACTTACTGATTTAAATCATGGTGTGCTATTAGCATTCATGGGAAGGAGTGGCATGAGCTAGTTACATAAAAATCTTCGCAAGCAAGTCCTTCTCTGTATGGGGATCCCCTTTATTCCTGCGAAAGGCACGAGCTTTGGCACTGGAGAGGCAGAGGCTGACTCTGAGCTGGGATTATAAACTACGTGTGACTGTCCTGAGATGCGTGCACTTTGCTCATAGTGGGGCCACCAACATGCCCATTCACATGATACCTTCAGGAGACTCGAGTAAGCCGTGGCTGAGGGACAGTTCACTTAGTATTTAACTAACATCAGAGATCCTCATCTTCTTTCTTTAATGTACATCCATGTTTTCCTCTCCTTTCTAAGATTCATATCCAGAAAACTAGACCCTGTCAGGTCCCCTTGCACACACCTCACCACAGGCTGTGCTGGCCTCTCTGTCTTTGTACAGACACACCTGACCCAAGTGACCTCATCTAGACTCCCTCGTCCCCGAACCCTTCTTGAAATCCCCACAGATTATTTTAAATGGTAGCAGGAGAGCAACGACAGGAAGTGAAAACAGAAAATGTGAGTTTTCCCATCAGCTGGGAAAGAAAAAGAAAAATGCGGAAAAATATTTCCCACCCCAAAATTCTTACAGTAAAACTTATAAACGCTGTTTCTGTCTAAGAGGGGCCACAGGGTACGTTCAACCTGTATGAGGGCAGGATCCACCTCGTGACGCCTGACAGCTCGGGCAGAGACAAGCAGAGCTGATCATTTTCTGATGGCTAGTCTGAGCTCTAGCTTTGGAGAGTGAGAAAAGACCAATTCCCAGAGCTGAAAACTAAAGAGAAACACTGTATGGCCATGGGAACTCGGGGAAGGGAGGCAGTCTTGGACTGTGTTATTATGTGTTCTTGGTGAAGTGCCTTTTCCAGCTGTTGAGCCAAGAGGCTCACAAAGGAGCAGCGGTGGAAGAAAGGAGCAGAGACAATGGCTAAGCCAATGGTTCTCAGTCATTTCAGCTTTGTTCCCTATGGAACACTCAGCGGTATCTGTGGTCTGAGAGTCACAAGTGGGAGGAATGCTGCTACCGGCATCTAACGGATGAAGAGATAGGTGTCCTACAACATCCCCATCATCAACCACCCCCACCCAGTGATTAACTCAGAACTAAATAAGTATCAGTATTGCTAATGTTGAGTGACACCAAACAAGGAATGGGCAGATGAAAGTTCACTGCTGCGGACAATGGGTGATGCTGAAGGCTTAGATTTAGCAACCGACCCTGAACCCCTTTTGTGACACCAGTACTTCCGTCTTCACAGTCCCGTGTGAACAGTCGCTTCCACGTAGTCTTCTAACCCCAGCATTCCAGACTCTAGGCAAATTCAGTCTAAAAGCACATCACTGGCCATGGCCTAACCACACCAAACCCTTTCCCACGTGATTCAAAGCACTGTCTAATAACTCTAGGATAAGTCTTGTGCTACCCTTTGAGTAGATGATGAGCCTCCCATTTCCCACCCCAACAAACTCAGGTTCTTCCTGGTTCCAAAACATACATGAATTTGAACCCAAATCTGTCTGGTTCCAAGACATTAGTCTGCTATCCGGTTCTACATGTGACTCCCAACTTCACTCCCCAGCCAAAGTTGCATGTGGGTCTCTGAACATCTTCTGACTTTTGTTCTCCTAAGCAGTAGAGATCCTTAGAACTTTATATTATAGTCAAAATGTCATCTTGCATAAGCTGGGGGCACACAAGCTGATGATCTATGCTGCTGACACCTAGTAACTTTCTACAGTTGCGTAGAAGTTGGATTTCAGGCTCTCAGACTGTCTTCTAACATCAGCATTCTAGACTCTAGGCAAATTCAGCCTTCTTCGGGGTGTGGTTCAATCTTCTTCTCCTCCAAGATGGCCTGAGTCTTTCCTTGTCTTCTAATAACAGGTGACTCTGTCCTAGAAAAAACTCTAGGTCACCCAATTGCACACTGACCTCAGAGTAACCACTTATTTGTGTCTGTTTATGGACTTCGATTCCAAAGCATTTTACCCTAAGTTCCCTGAAGCAGGAATTCTATTGTGTCAGCTTTTTCTGGTCACTCAAAACAGATTATACAATAGCTGTAAGTGCCTAATAAATACACATTGAACAAGCTTACTCAGCAGGGTCATGGCAGAGGAAATAAAACTTGGGTGTGTTCTAAGTTACTTCATACACTTAATCTTTCCTGACCTTAATAATAACCCGTGGGGAGTTGGGCATTGTGGCTCATGGTTGTAATCCCAGGACTCTGGAGGCATAGATAGGGTGCTGCCAGAAGTCGAGGCCAGCGTAGACTACACAGTGAGACACTGCCTCCATCAGATAAGATAAAAGGGCTAAGAGATAATGGCTCAATGGCTAAGAGCAGCTGATGCCCTCTTTTGACCTATGTGGGCCCCTGCACACACATAGTGCACATACAGACCAGCAGACACACATACACATATTTTTTTTAAAAAAAATCAATAATTTTAAAATGATAAAAATTTAAAAAAAAACTGTGAGAGATGTAGATGAAGTCACCTGCCTCTCTAAGTGTCTCCCTACTTACAACCCTCATCTTGTCCTGATGCTCCCTTGGTGGCCCTCTGTATAGATAAGAATGGCCAATCCAGCCTCAATTTTCTGTCTCCAAAAACTCCAGAGATTAAACCCAAGCAGTAGTTTTCCAAGTTTGGCTTTTATTAAAAGAATCTCTTCCAGAGTCAAAATTTGACCCAGAGCTTTCACCGTAATAAACAGATGGGAGGATTTTTGCCATGGCAGAGGGGAGCAGTGGGTATACATGGTGCTCAGATGGGGGCATTGACATCCATCGGAGTGGTGTCCATGACCACCATTGCTCCTTTGTTCTGCTAGATCATCCACTACGGCTGGTAAGCTACAGGGCAGATGGCCAACTATACACCCTTTCAGTAGACTCTCTGCTGAGCACATTGACCTCAAAGAACCTTCATTTATCTCGCAAGGTCCTACACTCTCAACCAACTGCCATGAATCTGGCTTGGTCATCACACGCCATTCATAGATCGTCTCCTATCGGAGATCCCACCTAGCCTGTTTATCTTATCTTTCTTCTGCTTCCATCCTCCTTTCTCTTTCCCCATTCACATCCCTGTTTCCCTCTGGAGGAATCCTCACATTCTCCCTTGTAAACAGCCATTCCCCCATGCACCAACCCTTGGATAACCTCCCCTTGCTGGAAAAGCCAACTCTATAACATTTATAAGCACAGGCTTCCAGAAGGACGGTTCTGTCAGGTCTTGTCCAGTAACTTTCAGATATGATGGCATTGTTCATGAAGCCCAAACCTCACATTCTCTAGGTGTAGGAAGAAGAAGGAAGACAAAAAACTCCATCTCTTCCTTCCATCAATGTTTTTACTGGTAAACCACAAAAAGTCTAATATTTCTGGACACATTTTAATTTTTATTGGATTTCCATTAATCTCTCAAACTCTACAGTTTTTTTTAAAGAGTATTAACTGATGTGTGTGTACGTACACGTGTGTACTTTTGCCATACTACACACATGAAGGTCAAAGGGAAACTTGCAAGAGCTGTCAATCTCTTCTCATCAAGGGGAACTCAGGGACCAAACTCCGGTTGTCAGGCTTGGTGGTGAGTGCCTTCACCCACTGAGCCATCTTGCTGGCCCCTGGACTCTGAATTTTCAAGTTATTCACCAAGAAAATGGGAGAAAGCACAGAGTACACTCGAAAGCAACTGCCTTCCATCCTTTCTCTCCAAAGTGCACAATCTGGTCACGTGCAGGGAGATTAATGTGAGGCTGAGCTTGGAAATGTGTTTCTTTATGGTTATTAACGAGGGTGACTTGGATGTGAAAGGACTTGGAAAACACAGCTTTTAAAAAATGTATTTTCTACCTTGTTTATGAGACACAATCATATATAATCCAGTCCAGAGGTTGAATGTTCTCTGTTATTGTGTGCCAGGGATTATTCATCACAATTCCAAATAATTTCCCAGTACAAATTATCCCCATCTTATCATGCAAATGCACTTCCCTTCCGCATCAGTCATGTCATGCTGAAATCTAAGGCCATAAAGTCGAAACCATGAAATAAGTCTCCCTCTGCATGGCAGCCCACAGTGTGTGCTGATTGGTGTGTTTTAAAGTGCAGTCCAATTTACCACTGTCAAGCCCTGGCCTCCCTACCCTTACTGAGCTGGTGACGCTGGTGTCTGAAGCTGATAGGAAATTATGCGCTCGATAAAACATGAGACTGCAAAGGAGGAGTGAGTCCAAAGTAAGCAAGGATCCACTGAAGGACCCCCTTTCAGCAGCCAAGGCCTTCGTGTCCATCATGCTGATTGAAACCATCCAGAAGGGCAAGCATGAGCCTGAGGTATAGGAGACTTACAGACAAGCGCTTAGGCACCCTGCTCCGAGCAGAAGATGCACACACACGCATGCACGCACTCACACACACACACACACACACACACACACATACAGGGCTGCTCTGAGCAAATTGCAAACCTGGCATATTGGCACATTTGTGTGAAAGGGATATGAACTCTGATGGGCAAACTTTTGTGAGAGCGCTTGGTACATTGTTCTTTAGCATTGGAAACATTTCTTTGAGATCCACAAAGATCTGAAAATGAAGAAGAAGAAAATCAAAATATGAGTTTGGAGGTCTTTGATTTGGAAACTACAACCTAATTTTAAGGAATGTCCACTTCCAAAATACGTATATGCATACATAAATGTGTGTATGTATATATAAATATGTATGTGTATATATACATATATATTTCTTTAAAATAGGCAACACACAGAAAATGGGTCTAAGTCAAATCCCAGGACACAATATAATTTTAGAAAATAGTAAGAAATAAACAATGTTGAAGCAAATAAAAGTCTTAATTCCTATAAAGAGGAAGTCAGATGAATGCCACACTTTCATTGTTAACAATGATTGGATGGAGATGAGACATACCACATCACATATCCTGAGGTACATGTCTGTTGTGGAATGTTTGGTAGGACATTTTTTTGTGAACCCTCCAACTTATTTTCCTATTTTGCATCCACAAACAAGCTTTGGCTGCTGGGATACATTGTCGAATCCACCAGGGTCATGATCACAGGTTCTAGTGTACCAGCGCGGCATTCCATGTGGTCCATGTCCAAAAGGGAAGATTTCTCACCTGAGGTCACGTGGCAGGTGACATAAATGGAACTCACTGGTCTGTCGGATAAAGGGGCTGGGGTGCTAGCCCTGGAGTTGAAAGGCTCAAACTCTATACCCCAAATGAAATCTCATTTTCTGACTTCCGAGGCAAACTCCTCCTATTGTTTCTGTCCCTTTATGTGTGTTGTGAACCTGTGGCACTCTGTAGCTAGCTCTCCTGTGAACTCCTCAACTCCTGCAGTGAACTTACATCTGGAACCTTTTCTTCCCATCAACCACCTAGCAAGCCCCTTGTGCTTTTAAAGAACCATGCTAAATCTCTTCTTTTCTATTAAGCTCTGGGTAAGGAGGTGCAAGTCAGGGCTCTGCTTTCCCATTGCAAGGATTAGCATGTGGGAGATGGAACCAAAGAGCAAGGACAGAATCCGCTCATCTGGGGCTTGACTGACTACACCAGAGTGGCTCCAGATGTTTAGCACGTGCTAGAGTGTGTCTTCAACATTCCTGCTTCTGTCTTTGGGACTCACTTGGATTCCCCTAGACAGCCGTCAGAACTGCTACGGGAGGTGATGCAAGAAAAAGACCATTTTATCACACAAACCTTTTTACTCTGTTCAATCAGAAAGAAGACTGTGAACCAAATGACCACCTACATGGTGGGCCTTGTGATATACCGGGAAGTCTCCCCAAAATAGGTTCTTCAGATTTTAAGCAATTACTTTTTATCATTCATACCACTTCTGAATTTCTGGTGAGGACTCAAAAGTACCTGTACCAACCAGCAAATTCCCAGAGTTGAGGCAGAGATTATAGCAAATCATGTTTGGAGAAGTGTGGGGGTTGGGGAGTCTCAGTGGATAAAGAACTTGCCACGAAAGTATGAGGAAGGAACTTTGGATCCACAGAATCCATGAAAATGCTAAGTGGGAGTGGTCACCCATCAGAGGTCCTGGTATTCAGGAAGCAGAGACAGTGTGTCTCTAAGGCAAAATCCTTGGCTAGACTAGCTGAGCTGGTAAGCTCTGGGCTCCATTAAGAGACCTTGCACCATATTACAAGGAGAAGATTGACAAGGAAGGTATCTGACATCACCTTCTGACTTACACACACAAAACACACACACACACACACACACACATACACACACGTGCGCGCACCTACCCACACATGCAAAACGCCACACACATGTATGTGCTGAAAAGAAAAAGCAACTCATAAACATTTTATTCAGGCATATGGTGGATTAAGTGAGAAAGGTCCTCCATCGGCTTCAGTATTTGAATATTAACTGCCCCCCAGTAGTGCTGTTTGGGGAGATTTAGAAAGTGTAGCCTTACTGGAAGAAGTAAATAACTGAGAGTGAGGTTTGATATTTGAGACATTGAAGTTTCCCCCTGTGTGGTAGTTTGAATAAGAATGTGGTCCCCATAGGCGCATATATTTTCATGCTTTGTCCCCAGTTGATGAACTATTTGGGAAGGATTAGGAGGTGTGGCCTTATTGGAGTAGTTGTGGCTATGTTGGAAGAGGTGTGTCACTGGGGGTGGGCTTGGAGGTTCCAAAAGCAGATACCAGGCCCAGTGTCTTTCTCTTTGTCGGCTGTAGGTGGATCTGGATGTAAAGCTCTCAGCTACTGCTCCAGTGCTATGCCTGTCTACTTCCCTCCATGGTGAAAATGGACTGACTCTCTGAAACTGTAAGCAAGCCCCAATTAAATACTTTCTTTTTTATGGGAGTTGCCTCAGCTGTGGCATCCCGTCACGCCAGGACAACAGTGACTAAGGCACCCTACTTCCAGTGCTCTTTCTCTGCTGTGTGACCGTGGTTAAAGATGTGATCTCTCAGATTCCTGTTCCTGCTACCATGCCAGCCACTCGCTGACATAACTTCCTCCGTGACAGGCTTTTACACCTCTGTAACAATAAGCCCAAATAAAATCTTTCTTCTGTAATTTGCTTTTAGTTATGATGTTTTTAATCACAGCAAGAGAAACTATTACAAGATACAACATATGCCCAGAAGAGTGAGTTGGTCAGCACTACAGTGAATCTTCCTCTAATGAATATATACATACAGCCAACGTTCAGACAAAGACACAGAATAGCATGAGAAGCTCTCCATCCCACAGCTTTCTCAAGCAAGGGTGACCAATACCAGAGAGTAATTCCTATACCAAAATTAATTATATATGTCACTGTATGAGTGGAACCATGTATTATGTATTCAATATTGTTCTTTTTCATGGAGCATGTTTATTAAATTCAGCCATATTTCTGTGAGCATTACCAAGCATGTGTTTTCATTGCCACATAATAATCCATTATATGCATAAGTACAGCTTTTCATCTAGTCTACTGTTGATGGGAATGCATGATCAGTAGTACTACTAAGCAATTTGTAATTTATTAGTAACATGCAAATCATACAAATGCAATATAGCATTAACATTTTTGTAAAGACTATCCTCGGCAGACATGGAGGCTTTGGGAGGAAAATACCAATGAGTGTAACTTTTGTGAGAAGAGAGAGAGAGAGAGAGAGAGAGAGAGAGAGAGAGAGAGAGAGAGAGAGACCAGCAGTATGAGAAGTTTTGCTAAATGAAAATCTAGCCATTTATTTCACCAATCTTTGAAATCCTAAAATATGCCAAATGAATCATATTTCATATGACTGTGGTAAAAATTCTACAAGGAATAAAATCTGGGTATTATCCTCATTTTATAGGAAGTAATCAAACACCCAGAGGGCTCTACACCCACCAGCTGATGACAGTGACAGAAATGAGACTAGCATATTTCACTCATTTGCTTACTTCTTTTTTCTTTCATTCAAGAAATAATATTGATTAAGCTTGATGATATACTGAATGCAATACAAGGTATAGGAAGGAAAGGATATATTAAGAGAGATGTCTTATGTCAATCACAGCAGAGCTGAAATGCAGAGTGTTGGTCAGAACAACACAAAATGCATTCAGAGAGGTGTGTGGCATTCCTACAGTCAGGTGTGTACATTTTATGGGTGTGGGAGCTGACCTGATCCTGAAGAATATACACCTGCTGGCTATTGAAGAGGAAGAGAGTTACTGGTGAGCAGAGTCCCACGCATGAGAAGCAGGGCAGGTGTGAGACACTAAAAGCCGTCTAAAGAGAAAACCATCCTAAAACTGTAGAAAAAAGATCTAGCTTTCAATTAGGAATAGCAGGTGGCTTAGGAGTGTCTACACTACCCCCGCTATACTCTGCATCCCCTACATTTCAAGAAGGGAATGCAATTTAAATGGACTTACCTGGGTCATGGGCATGCACAGATGTGCACAGCTCTGTGACTGTGTTTAATGGACTTAGAAGGATAGCAAGAAGAATCATCTCTCATTTGACAACAACGACTCTTCATTTCACAAGAGAAATGGGCATGCAGTTTCTCCATCTCTTGGGTTTCGTCTTAGGCCTTCTGGGAAGGGACACTGTCCACCTGCCCTTAAACACTTTGACTAGGGTAGTATATCGGGGAAGAACAATCCAGGCGAGGAAAAGGTGACAGGTGCCTAGGACTCCCGACTTTCGAACTGCCTCACTGTGGCACCTCCACATTGCCTTGTTAGATTTTGGGTTTTCAATGGGATTCAGAGTTTCAATGGCTGGTAAAGGATGCTAACCTTGAAAGGTCTCTCTTGGCATGGAGGTTCCAGATCAAGAGGGAATGTCCTGATTCACTGCCACCGGGAGAAGGGTCCTCTCATTTGTGAATAGCGGTATTTTACAAGCTGCTGCTAAGCACTGCAAGGGCCTGCCTCCAAGAGCGTGAAGGAAGCCTCATGTTTCCTATCAAAAGGAGAACAAAACTCTGTCTCTGTCGTTTCTCCCATTAGATCCGCTGTCAGGGACTTCACTTTCCCAGTGCTTGGCAACCCCGGCGTAGCGGACTTTTTACTAGCTACATTCTCAAGCCCAGCGAAGACTTGGCTTCTCAGTGTGTTTTGAATTCGATTCATGAAAGCTCCATTAAAAATAAAATAACTGGCTGGAATTAGGCTAATAAAGTCCTAAAAGACAAGAGCTGTTGTGGTTACGAGGGTCAAGCACTTTGAAAAACTCCTATCGGAATGTTCTAATACCTGAATTGGGTGGATATTTTATTAGAACCGTAGACTCTTGGGAATGGAGAGAACTTTATGGACCTACCTGGTCCAATATTCCCCTCAGATATTCTAATCTCTCTGCACAACTCTAGTTCAGTGACTTTGATCAGACACCTCCAGTGTGGCCCTTTGACCCAATTTTGGACACCAACTACTTTCCTCAGTGTGTCTGAATCCAGTCAGTCATATTTTCCTGATGTGGGGCCATGACTATCACATGACTTGCTAAGAACCAAGGCTACTGCAGCCCTCACATGTCCTTACTGGTAGCCCTAATCTAACACGAGGAAAACATGATTAAATTAATATCATCAAACATGTAGGCTGTTAATGCCCATTGTTTCTTATTCCAATTTTCCTTTAAATAGTTTCTTTATAACTCTCAAAATAGAAAGATGGAGCTGTAAGCCCAGCACCCGGAAGGCTGAGGCAAAACCTGAGCTACATGGTGAGATTTCTATCAAAGACAAAGCCAACCTAACCTTAGGACAGCCGCTGAATCGTCACCCTTACGTCAACAGGGCTGCGCATGCTCCGTTTGCAGGCTGCGGATATGGGGGAGGGGGGAGGCAAGGTTTACAACAGAGTGAGAGAAGGCGAAAGAGGCAATAAAGCTGAGAGGCTCCTCAAAAATCTTCTGGAAGAAACAGGAGAATCAAGGCAGTACTCAATTTGGTGTTTCCTAGTGAGATTTTAAAACCGCTTACATTTGGAGTGGGGAAGATGTTTTATAAATAGGGACCCTCAAGCCCAGTGAGTTTATGTAAGGAGTCAAATTCCAACCTAGCAAATGCTTCTCGGTATTCAATATGTATCATAAATTAGGTAAGAAAAGGATAATATAATCATCACAGTGTTTATATATTTATTATTTATTTTGGTATTTTGAGACATGGCCTTGGCTGTCTTGGAGCTTATTATGTAATGTAGACCAGGTTAGCCTCAAACTCACAGAGACCCACTTGCCTCTGCTCCTGAGTTCTGGGATTAAAGGTGAGTGCCACTCTGCCTGGTAGCATTTATTTCAAATCTCTTTATGGACTGTGTCCCTGAGACAAAGCAGAAAACAAAGACTTGAAAAGCAGTAGAAAAGATCAATGTCTGTGGCTTCTGCACAAAGACCAGGAAGAGAGAAAGACAGGCAGACACGCAAGCTATCGTGGTATTACAAAGTTACAGACATATGGAATTTTTTTGAAATTTTAAATTTATTTTTACTATTTAAAATAATTTTTCAAGTCAAATATAGTTTGATAATATTCTTCCCCTATTTCAATTTGGATGTATGGAAATTTTTAATGCCAGAAAGTTTACCAGAAAAAACTTCATCCCTATGTTTAGCTGAAAATAGATTTCAAATGATGAAACTTGTCTTTTGATCCTAGCAAATAATTAAGATGGCCAAGCATGGTGGCTTATGCCTCTAATCCTTGCATTTGAGAGGCTCAGTCACAAAAGAGGTTCGGGGGTCCAAGGGCAGACTTAACTGCATAGGGAGTTCAAGACCAGCCTAAGATACACAAGTTAAGGCGAGATGGATCAGCAGTTAAAAGTGTGTACTTCCCTTGCAAAGGACCTGAGTTCAGTTCCATCCAAGGGTACTGGCACTCACGTACACACATGCCCACAAACACACACACACACACTTAAAACTTAAAGACTAAATATATTGCATCAGAACAGAGCCCAGCTTGCCTGCTCTTGCAAAGGTCCTAAGTTCAATTCTCACAAACCACATGGTGGCTCACAACCATCTGAACGAGATCTGGCGTCCTCTTGAGGAAGAGACCTGGTCAGTTGTCCTCATCAATTTAGACCATGAAACCCAATATGGACAAGTTCAACAAAACCACCATATACAGGTTTCCCATGCATGCTTTGGTATATAATATAATCAGAATAGAGTTCTATCAGAGGTTCCTTCTTAACTCTTAAGAGAAATAGCAGCTAGGGGCTTGCAGAAGCCCCTCTAGATGAAGCTGAAGGATTCTGAGATGGAACACCCCTTAAATTATTCTCACACAAACGAAACAATGCAGACAATGATATGCTACTTGGTGAAGCTACTGTGCTGGGTTGGGACCCTTGCTCAGGATCCTCCCTCATTCCTTCAGTCTGTGTACTCTACATTCATTAAAAGAGATGAAACCTTACTAGTTTGGTACCCACATGTGTGACTTACTCAAGAGTCATTTGGGTCTCACAAATGCTCTAGGCAGGCAGACATCATAGAGTGCTTTGCGTTCTACCAAGGAAACCAAATTTGCTTGAAGACCTACTGTGCAGTAGCCATGTGTTCATGTTTGTACTCTGTTGTAGCTCGCCGAGCAAAATATTTTCCCTTCCATTCACACAATCAAGCGAGTTAACTTTTCTGACCTTAGTTTCCTCGATTTCTTTAGACGGCATACAGTGGATTCTAGATTGGAGTTCACATTGCCTGACTTTCGAACACATGAAGCCTTTGGTGTGGTCAGTCTGTGGAGATGAAATCGAATTTTGTCCTTGGGATCCCACCTATACCACTTGCAGACGCCAACTTACAAGATTATATAATTAAAAGAATTGTCCCATGTTCCCTAGTCCCTCAATATTTGGCCCTGACCTCCACATCTGCTTGGATACCTCCAGTAAATAGGCATCCATCATGTCCTGTCAGAGAAAGTCACTCCTTAGAAAAATCTGGAAACTCTTCCTCTACCAGGCTCATTCTCCTCTCTGAAGTCACACCCCACACATCTGCTGTCTCCCTAAAGTGTCAGTGGTAAGCTGTCTGTATCTCCTCCCTCTGGGAGGGCCCCAGGGTTCCCATCCCAATCCCTTTCACAGTTTCACGCCATCAGTGGCATGTCAACCACATCCTATCAGAGAAAGACCAGCTGTTTGTGTGCATTTCAGATGCATTATTCATCATGTGCCCTGTTTTAGATGCAGTGGCATCTCTGAGCAACAGGAACGCACGCTTTTATCCTTTCCATAGCCTTCTAGAGCAACAGCACCAAACAAGTTAACAGGAATCAATGTGCCTTAAACTTTCTCAAATCCTGTTCTAACCCCCACCTAGCCTTTTTCAACTCTTCCTGTCTCTTCTCTCAAAGGCCTTTTCTTACTCTTTCTAGACACTAACATCTGATCACAAATGAGCTTTAAAAGAGTAAAAATTATCAAAACCAAGATATCACAGCTGGCCATGGTTTTCTGAGTACCTTGAAAAGACATCTGCATAATTATTAGAAGAAAAGATTGTAGATGATGTATTGACTGCTCTTAGTGAGGTGTTAAACATCCATCTATAACAGGTAGAAGCCAGTGCTATGTGATGAGAAGCCCCACGAGATGTCTGACCACCCTTTATATGACTGCTTCCTATATCTCATTGGCTATTAAAATCAGTGTCCCCTAGTTAGCATCCTCAGTCCTTTAGCTTTTCCATGGGGTTATACCCCAACACTTCACTGCCAATCATTTATCCCCAAAGGAGTACCTATGTTCTAATTGCTTGGGTACACAAGGAAGGTAAATCATTACAAAAGAGTTTTAAAATTGCAAATACAATTTATAAAGATGAAGAATAAAATAAGAGAGCCCAAAACAAGTAGGAAAAGCCAAATATGTCAACACCAAGTGTAATACAATTGAGAGACACACTCTTTTAAGCAGCTGCCATGTCTTCCAGACTCTTAAAGCTGGAGAGATCATCTTGATTGAGAACAGAAAGCAGTACTCTCTTCCTCAGATCTGGAAGACAAGGGTCTGGCATTCATGGTGTTACATAAAGAAAGGAGAGGTAGGTAAAAATAAAAATGATGTAGTAACTTGAAAGAGAAAAGATGGGGAAGCTTTGACAAAGCTAGACAGAAGTTGCAAATTACATTCATGTCTTTGTATTTCAACCATTCAGCCAGTGGATATTCAGAACTTGCATATAAAAGTTCTCTTTATCTTCCTTAAGATCTTTCAGCCCACCAGGTCTCAAGGGTAAGCTTGACAGCGATGGTCAAGTGCAGGTCAAGGCAGAGTTAGCAAAGGAGATCCTGAAGAAAAGTGAACATGGGGCAGAGAGTCTGTGAGGCCCTCAGCAGAGCTGCATAGAACAAGGAAGGGCTGCTCAGCAGGGTCAAGGACACTGATGTGGGATTTCCCCTCTGTATGCTGTGAACACCACTGGTGAATAAAGAAACTGCCTTGGCCTGTTGATAAGGCAGAATTTAGGCAGATGGGGAAAACTAAGCTGAATGCTGGAGGAAAGATGGTGGACTCAGGAGAAGCCATGGAGCTGCTGCCAGAGACAGACGTGCTGAAACTTTGCTGGTAAGCCACGGCCTCATGGTGATGCACAGATTAATGGAGATGGGTTAATTCTAGATATAAGAACTAGCTAGCAATATGGTTAAGTAATTGGCCAAGCAGTGATTTAATTAATACAGTTTCTGACTGATTATTTTGGGTCTGAGCTGCTGGGCAGTTGGGAAACAAACAAGTGACCTCCTTACTACAGGACACAGGGAAGGGAAATTCTTTTCAAGAGTGGCTGCTCTGTTACTCTAGAGAACCCTGACTGATAGAGCCTCCTTCACCTGATGACAAGTACTTAAGATACTTTCGTATGACTTTTGTGGACTAATGGCTGTTCTGGTTTTTTATGTTGTGAATAAATAAGTGCTTTATATAGATATGCCATTCCCTAGTTTGGAAACTTATGAATAAAGCTGTATGTATTTTTGTGTTGAAATGTTTTCAATTTAGATGTATAAATAACAAAGAGTAGGATTCTAGGAACATATGGTAAGGTTATGCTTATTTTTTATAAGAAATTACCAAGTCGCCTTTTCAATTTTGCATTCATATCAAAGCCGCTGGCCATTCATGCATATTTTACTCACTTATTTACTCAGTTCAAAAAGGACCTAGCATTTATGGCAGGCCCAGCCCAGGGAGCACTGTAAGGCAGAGGGAAGCCATCTACCTTCCTGTAGCTTGCAGATTTTGGGAAAGTAGCAGGCTTTTAAGAAAAGGAAGTGACTGGATGAATTTAACCATGCAACCATGCTCTGTGAACTCATGTGAAAAGCATCCATATTCTCTGTCCCTATGGTCACCTTTTGATATTAAGGAATCATTAGTAGTCATTTTAAATTGAAATTGATGTCAAAACCCAACTAGCCCAGCCACTTTCCAGCATGTTTAACTGTCAAAACCCTCCCACGAGCAAAGAGAAGGAAAAACTCCAGTGCGAACCCAATACAGGTGGCTGACTTGTTATCGTGGCTGTCATTAACAGTGGCTGAAAGGAGGCAGGGCAGGTTTGTAATCTGAAAGCTACAAGTCCTCAGGTCATGGGTTAAAGATGCGACCCAGTTAATAGACTGTTTATCTAGAATGAACGAATCTCTAGTTTCAATCCCTAGTACAGCATGACACTGGGTATGCTGGTCCAAAGCTCTGATCCTATCATCAGCACTTGGGAGGTGGAGAATCTGAAGTTCTAGGTCATGCTTGACCACACAGCTAGTTGAGGTCAGTCTGGCACCTCTATGAGATCCCATTTATGGAGTCCTAAAGTCAAGGTATCCTTAGGGCTACATTCCATCTAGAGGCTCCCTGAGACAATTTGCTTCCCTACTTTATCTGACTTCTAGAAGCCACCAGAAATCCTTCACCTGTCTCTTAGCCTGCTCCCTCTACTGCATATCCTATAAAACATTCTAAAATCATACATATATCTCCAAAATCATACATATATCTCCAGATAATCTAGTCATCTATCTATCTATCTATCTATCTATCTATCTATCTATCTATCTATCTTTCTATCTATCTCTAAGTCCTATCCTTACAGGTTCCAAGGAGTTGGATATGGCCTTTTTTTTTTTCAGGGGTCACTATTCAGCTAATCATAGGATGAAACCAATCTGATTAGAGCATAGCTATCAGCTATAGGGCCCCCTTTTTCACCAGTCCCCCATTACAGTATAGATTTGGTGTAGGAGGTTCTTCTGTTTGTGTGTTGCTTTCATTGGTTAATGAATAAAGAAACTGCCTTGGCCTAGTTGATACGGAAGAACTTAGGTAGGAAGGGAAGAGAGAACTGAATGCTGGGAGGAAGAAAGGCGGAGTAGGAGAGAGATGCCATAGATCCTCTGCCTGAGACAGAAGCTGGTTAGAATCTTGCCGGTAAGCCACTGCCAAGTGGCGATATACAGATTAATAGAAATGGGTTAATCAAGATGTGAGAGTTAGCCAATAAGAGGCTAGAGATAATGGGCCAAGCAGTGATTTAATTAATTCAATTTCTGTGTAGTTATTTCAGGGCTAAGCTAGCCAGGCAGCCAGGACGAACGAGCAGATCCTTCCTTGTAACACAGATTTATGTTTCGTGGTACTGAGGATTAAAGGGGCCCTCACACATGGTGAATGAGCACAATACCATATCACCGAGCAATAATTCCAGTGATTTTTAAAAATTCTGAAACAGCATCTCACTGCCCAAGCAATCCCCCTGCCCCAACTTCCCAAGTATCTCTGACAATAGACCTGTGTCTCTAGGCCCACCTGGCACTATATTCTCAAAGTGGCCAATTCAAAAAGGGGTCTCAGATCACGGGTGAAGAAATCAGGGTTTAGATGCCAGAACTAAGGGCTTAGAGCCAATAATAAGCTTTGAGAAAAGTCGGTGGCTAAGATTGACTCCTGCTCCTCCGATTCTCTTGCCGTAAAGCCCCTGATCTGTAGGGTCTTCCCTGTGCATACTACCACTGACAGGAAAACACAACAGCTTTGATATGGTACACAGCCTTGGTTAACTGCCAGGTAGTTTGAAAAGCAGAGGCATAAACAAGATGGCCTTGGACTCTGAAGCTGACCTTCTATTGGGAATGGGAAGGTTTTCCACTGTGGAAATACCTTAGAGAAGAGACGGCTCGCAGCTCAAAAACTAGCCACTCTCTGTAAAAGAGCTGTCTTCAGCCGCCTAATCAGAACCCAAGACCTCTGGCCAAGGCCCCGGAGACCAGAGGCTTATATGTGCTCCAGCTGCACGGTAGAAATTGGTCCCAAACCACTTGGCCTAGCGAGGAAGCCATCTGCTGCCACAACACTCCCATCCTATTTCATGTCACTGAGCGATTTTTTTCCTCCGTTGCAAACATGAGCTGCAAGTTAAAGGCTTCGCAGACGACTAGACTCTGACATTTGGGAGATCTGGTGCTTATTAAATTGGGAGATTTAAAGTGACTGTGATTTGTTCCTAATTTAGGGCACCGGCAAACGAATCTTGGAGAGAGAGAGTCCTGAGAAAGGGGATAGGGAGTCCGAGTGTGGAATGAGGATATGGTTCAGTGGGTACAGCCCTTTCCAGCCGAGTGTAAGGACCAGAATTCAAATTTGCAAATCCCGTGTAAACTAGGCAGATGTAGTAGCACACATTGCAATGGCCAGTGTCCTATGCTGAGACAGAAGCGAAGAGGAGAGAATTTCTGGGAAGTAAATGTCCAGCTGGCCTGGCACATATAGTGGAAGAGGTCCTGTCTCAAACTAGGTGGAGGATAAGAATGCTTATCCTAGGTTGTCCTCTGATTTCTGCACAGACCATAGCACACTTGTGCCTGCATTCAAACACATGCACGTGCGCGCACACACACACACACACACACCATGTACAACACACACATGCATACATGTGTACTTTCGGATTAAGAGAGTGAGAAAGAGAAAGAATGAATGAGAGTGTGTTGTGTCTTTGTAATATCCACCATACAGGTACTCCAGATGTAGGTGTTTAAAGCTTCACCAGCTGCAAGCTGGAAGGAAAAAAATAAAAGAAATTGATACCTAATATCAAATACATTTTGAAATATGTGGGGCCATTGGCCAAAGCACAGGGGTTCGACCATGTTGACACTACTCCATCTGTGGGTACAGTTGGGAAATTCCTAAAAGTTTCCAAGAACCAAAGAATAGTTCATATAGGAAGACAAATAAATAGGGCGCCTTCCCCCCATTTCTTTGTTTTGTCAGACAACCCCGGTGAGGAATATTTAATTACATTTTTAATACAGTTAAAATTGAGTCTGCTAAGGAGCTGGGGAGTTGGCTCAATGCTTGTTTCATTAGCATGAGAACTAGAGTTCAGATCCTCATTCTAGTCTGGAAAAGGGGGAGGAGGAGGCAGCAAGCCAGGGGCAGGTGAGTGATACACACCAGTTACTCCTGTGCTAGAGGTAGAAATAAGAGCGGCCATGGGGCTTGACAGCAAGTCAGTATAGCTGTACCAATGATTTACAGGTTCAGAGACCCTGTCTCAAGCAAGAAGGTAGAATTATTGAGAAAGGCACCCACCCAGCATTGACCTCTGACCTCCATCAGCATACATAAGCACACACAAACATGTACACACACGTGCCTACATGCTACACATACAAGTTGTATTTGTACCTACCATATGCCAGGTACTACTAAGTTCTTTAGAATTTCAAAGAAAATGTTTCTAGACCTGCATATAAGTGGGCATTGTACAGTAGTTGAACATTTTATCAGTTAAAGTAATTATGCTTCAGAAACACCAATTCCCTAAAACTCCAGAAGTGGGCTGGAAAAGGTTTTACTATGTGTCTACTTACCTCTGATACCCAGCATCCTTCCTAGTTATAGTGATGCTGACTATGTCTTAGACACCACTAGGTAGTGAGTAAAACATGAATATGCACATGAAATCTGGCCCCAAGAAGACCTGCCTAGCTCAGGTGGAGAGCTACTCAATTCATTTATCCAGCCTCTGGTTCAGATACTATTCGAGATGGGAGGGGATCCAAGCATACAAGAAGTTCTGTGTCTTCATGGAACAGAAAGGTATGAGGGATTAGGTAGTCTTCAAGTAGACACTCTCTGGCGCTATAGAGTGTTAGGAAAGACACAATCAGAATGTCACAGAGCAGAATAGCAGCTGACACTGTCATGAACACTATATATCATTTTGAAAAGTGTCCTTGGAAGTATCCGTCAAAAGGAGGGTGCCCAGCAGGCAATGTTTCCATCACAAAATGATATGGAAGTTGAGGGAAGTAGACATCTGTCTATTTGACCTATCCATCCATCCACCCAACCATCTACTCATCCATCCATCCATCCACCCAACCATCCACTCATCCATCCATCCATCCATCAGTCTCAGCTGCAGGCAGCATTCAGCACTCCCTGAGAACATAGGAGGGATTCTGGAGGCAGAAATTTGCATAGATGATTATATTCATAAGAATGGGTCTACCCTGTGAAGTATCAAGCTGTTTATCATGGTTATTGTTGAAGGGGAAATAACATAAGAGAAGACCTTGCAATGTGCAGAGGTGAGAAGATGGAAGACGCCAAAGTCACCCAAAGTAGTGGCAGGGAAGATGGAAATCTCCAGGTTCAGGGCAAGTTCAGACTCAGCTGAGACTGTTATCGCGGCTAAATCACTCAGGAGTGTAGAGCCGGCCACAGGGGAACCAGGGTGTCTGCCTCCCCTCCTCACACATTGGGTTCCAACGCCTTTTCAGAGCAGACAGGGGAGGAGGAACACCCTCATCTGGGCCAGAAACAGTATCGGTACTTAGGAAGCACTTCATCTTAAAAGGGGAACTGCTTTGCCCTTGTCAAACTGGTTAATTTGTCCCAAATGTTCAAACCTCCCATTTTCCTGAAAGATTGGCCGTCTACAGAATCTGTGTTCAAACAGTCGGGCCTGTGGAGAGCTAAACCAAACACCTCCTCAGTCTTGGCTGTCTGTGGGTGCGACTAGCAAGTGCGCACTGAGAGAGCAGGAGTGATTTCTTCCCTTGTGACCAGAAGTGAAGGAAGTGAGATATGGATCCAAAATGGCAGCTCACCGTGCAGGCTGGTCACAGAAAGCTGGGAAGAAATGTTTCAGGAGCTGAAGGCCAGTCCCAGCGTTCTCTGATCTGCTTTCAGAGTCTATTTAGTCCAGATATGTCTCTGGGGTTAGCAAGGTTCTGGATGCAGGGTAAAGTACTATCTCTCACTCAGTTCAGGCTGTTATTCTCCAATAATCAAGTCCTCAATTTGGGCTTGCTAACCTGTAATTAAAAATGGACAGAATAGGGGGAATTTTTTTTTTTTTTGCTCAACAATGAAAATAAGTCTGACAACATTCTGAGGTTTGTTGAAGCACACATGTATATCTCGCCTCTCTCTCTCTCTCTCTCTCTCTCTCTCTCTCTCTCTCTCTCTCTCTCACACACACACACACACACACACACACACACACACACGCACAATGCACACACAGTTACAACAAAGGACTGTGACTTCCATCTGTGTGATGTTTTGCTTGTCATTTCTTCTTCAGTGGTTCCTCTGAGGATGCTGACAACAACCAGGTGACATGGGAAACTCCCCCATCTGACAAGTCAGGCTTCTATTTGCTCAGGATTAATCAGCTCAAAGTCCCAGGATGGGAACCAGAAAAGCGTAGTTAATAGTCCAAGTAATGTTTGCTTGTTTGATGGTAAAAATAACCAGCGTCCATGAATGTGACCATGGGAAGAAAGCAGGTAGTTTGTGGGGCTCCACAGAGTCATGGGGAAAAGTCCCAAACTGAGCACCAGTCCCCAGCTTCCAACCTGTCGTACTGCTTCAGTTTTGCTCCCCCTCCTCCACCACCTTCCCCAGCCTTATCCTTTTTTAATTCTCCATGAATCCATAAAGAAGAACTAAGGTGACCTGCTTTTCCTAGCCGTGTCAGCAACAGACCTGCCTGTGTAGGACCCATTTCACATCTTAGGAAATTTTACCGCATCACACTGAGCAAATGTCTGTTCTCCTTGCTAGTGTCTGAATGGAGTCTGTCTGCCCAGCCCTGGGAAACAAGCCCCCCCCCCTCCAAGTGCAGGCACAGAGCACATCAGAAGGAATGCTGTCCCCTCGTGACATTCCTCCTGGTCACTGAACCAGACTATGCAGCAGGGCAAAAGCATCCAAAATATTTTCAGATTCATAGACATGCCCAGAGCAAGAGTCTGTCTTCCCGGTGCCCATGTGAGCATGCCAGTCCTTTTATCCTTGCTGTTTCTCCCCTCTGATTGGCTAACATCAACAAATCCATGAATGAACTGAGAGAGACGTCAACAAGGGGAAATATGTGATGTAGCTCAGTTGCTAAAGTGCTTGCCTGCCTTTCACAAGGTCCTGGGTTTGATCCCCAGTGCCACTTAAATGGGGCAGATGGTATGTGCCTGTGATGCCAGTACCCAAAGGTAGAGACAGGAGGATAAGAAATTGCTCAAGCCGGGCAGTGGTGGCGCATGCCTTTAATCCCAGCACTTGGGAGGCAGAGGCAGGCGGATCTCTGTGAGTTCGAGACCAGCCTGGGCTACAAGAGCTAGTTCCGGGATAGGCTCCAAAGCTACAGAGAAACCCTGTTTCGAAAAACCAAAAAAAAAAAAAAAAAAAAAAGAAATTGCTCAAGATCATTCTTGGCTACACAGTGAGCGTAGGCCAGTATGGGAGCGGGGGTGAGATCCTGTCTCGCAAACAAAACCAAAAGTGACCAAGTCATCAAGTGATTGTTTGGGGTTTTTTCTTCACAGTGTGGGATCGTTTCTGAGACTCCTGCAAGTACGAACTCAACCCTACAGTGGGGGTGGCTTTCAGTCCTGGGGTGCATACAGGCCATGGTTGCAGGTTATGGGGATGGTGAAGGCCTGATTTCTGCTGCACAGGCCAGCAGGACACAAGTCATAAACCATGTTCACTGAGCTCTTACTCTGGGCTGGGCGCACCAAGTGTTCCCTCCATAATGGTGATGACCCAAACACGATCCTGCCTACCATCTGGTACTGTGTCAAAGTTAACTTCTTTGTGTTCTTGACAAATGAGGGAACATGGGTATTTTAAGCTATGGACACTCATGGACAGGTTACGGGAGGCCAGCAGAAAGGCAGTCTGGAGAATAGAGAAACAGTTGTTCTCGTAATTTTTTTCTTTAGATTTAACACCCAATAAAGTTTATGCTAAATTAAAAAGAAAATCTTTTAAAGGAAATAATTAGGGGAGTTCTTATAAAAGTGACAGTCTCACTTATCAGGGTGGTGCGTGCCTGTAACCAACCCCAGTACTTAGTGGAGACCGAAGCAGGAGAATCATGATATTGAGGCCAGCATGGGCGATATGAGGAGGCCTGTCTCAACAGTGACGAAAGCAGGCCTCTTTGTCCTTACCCCAAACACTCAGGTTCCCGTAGTGTTAATTCTTAAGGTGGAAGCCATAACACTTGGCCTTGATCTACTCATCCGAGGCCCATGTGTTTGGCTTTTCTCTAAGGCATAAGACAGCTCAGGGTCTTGGTACAACAGATGTAGTGACAGTCCATTCTTCTTTCACTGCCCTGGTTAGTTCCAATTGTCAACTAGATACAAACCAGACTCACCTGAAAAAGTCTCAATGAAGAACTGCCTAGATCAGGTTGGCCAGTGGGCGTGTCTGTGACAAGTGGGCGTGTCTTGGCCAGTGGGCCTGTCTGTGACAAGTGGGCATGTCTTGGCCAGTGGGCCTGTCTGTGTTCAGCGGGAATGTCTATGACAACTTGTTAAGCTAGTTGATGTGGAACTAAGATCTCACTGTAGATGGCACATTCCGGTCTCAGTTCTGAACTCCATAAAAGTAGAGAAAATGTTTAGGGCTGGGTGAAGAGCCCTTGCCGCTCTTTGAGAGGACCTGTGTGCAATAACCAGGTTGGGAAGTTCAAAACCACCTCTAAGTCTAGTTCCTAGGGATTAAATGTCCTCTCTGACCTCCATGGGCATCCATCCACACACATGTGGCACATACACACACACACACACAGAAACAGAGACAGACAGAGATAGACAGACACAAACACATAAATAAAAACAAAAGCCAATCTTTTGTGTAGTAAGAGTGGAGAGAGAATACTCCTCGTTCTCCTCTCAAGTGTGGATGTGTAGCAGGCAGCAAGTGTCCATTGCTCTCCTCTCTTAGCTGGTGTAAGTTCCTGCCCATGTCATCTCCCACTTTGATGGCTTTGACCTGGAATTATAAAGTGGAATAAATCACTTCTGCACCAAGTTGCTTTTTGTCTGGATACTTTGTCACATCAAGGCGAACAAGAGTAGGACACACTTATCAACATTTGATTTAGCCAGAGAAACAAGGGGGGTTTTCAATTGAACTCATAGACAGGTCTTCTGGGGATCATTTCTTTCTGTGTTCTTGTGATCCAGAGTTCAGAATATCAGGGAGACCATCACTTGGGGTCACCTGCCTGCCACTTAAGGCGAGAAGACAAAGCAAGCATCTTCTATGACTGTCCCGTGGAAGCAAGAAGCAGAAGCAGGGGAATGAGGCTGGTGATCCTGGAAGAAGAAGACTCAATGCTGGACAGACAGCACCACACTCAGGTGTCCACACCCGGAGGAATACACATTTTAACACAGCCTCTTCCCAACTCCGGGTGTCTCTGGGCCAAGGGCTCTGAGAACTGCCCTAAGAGAGGTGGACAGATGACAGTCACGACATGAAACAGACATGATTTGTCTTCTAAGAAAAGCAAAAAAAAAAATGTAACAGGAGTTCACTGAGGTGAAAGGCTGGCCCTAACCACAGAGAGAAGGGAAGGCCCCATAGAAAAGCAGCAGTAAGCTGGGTCCTCAAATAGAGGTAAGATTTCAGTGGGTAGAGAATGGCCATACGAGGAGTTCTGCCTTCAGAGTTTCCCTTTGGAAAAATAAACCAGAACAGAGGAGAGGAACTGGAGTGACCCAGTGCGGGTTGCATGGGGAGGCATGGGCAAGGATAGTGTGAACAGCAGGACAGGACAGGGAGAAGACAGCTGCCTGAGCATCCTACATGGTGGCCCCGGGACAGTCTGCAGACAGTCTAGTCAAGTTTGGCCAAGGTTTCCCTGGTTCAGCAGTCTTCTGGGGCGTTCCAGTTTCATTCTGCTGCTTGATAAGAAATTCTGGCCAAAAGCAACTTAGGGGAAGAAAGGTTTTATTTCATCTTACAGGTTACAGTCTGCCGTCCATTGAAGTCGAGGCAGGATGGAACCTGAAGGGGAGTGGTCTTGGCCATTTCGGCTTATAGCCACACCCCACCATTAGCTAATTATTCTGCCCCCTAATTAGTTGTTAATTAACTAATGGGGCTGGACCACCAGGTCCCAAGAGGTATAAAATGATAGGCCCACGTGGAAAGCGCTCTCTCTGCGTGGATCACCGACCTGCCTGCCTGCTTCTTCAGAGGAGCTCTTTCTGGTATAGTAATCTGTGTGTATTTTGGCCCCTATTAAACTTGTGTGTCTTAAATCAAACGGTCACAGGAACCCAAGACAGGACTCAGAAGCAGAAACCATGGAGGGGCTTCTCTTACTGCCTCACTTGCTGACACTCTTCTGCAGCCCAGGACCACCTGCCTAGGCATGGTACTTCTCATGGGCAGGACCATTCTGTGTCAATTAGCAATCATGACAGTGCCTCCACAGACATGCCCACAGGCCAGTCTGACCAAGGCGATGTCTCAATTGGTTCCATCTTCCCAGATGACTCTTGACTGTGCCAAGGAGACAATAAAAAACCTAACCAGGATATAGGGTTCCTTTATGGGTACATGCCAATATTCCAGACTGAGAGTTTGAGCTGGGCTCAGGGAAGTGAAGAAGGAGCCTGGTGGGGTTATGTCTGGGCAGGCGTAACAGAAACCTGGTTGTCTCTAGGATGGAAAGCTGGTGGAAACTGGCAAAGTAGAGATGGAGAGAGCCAGGGACCAAGTGACTGTGAGAAAGGAGACACCACATTTTGAACACTCACTGAAAGACCAGGGATGTCCTCTCAGTGCCAGAGGCAAATGAGTGTGCTGGAGACAGCTGACCAGTAAGTACATAGCAAACAGGAGGATGCTAGAATAGCTGTCAAGATGATCTGGAAAGGCTTCTGTGAGGAATGGAGAGAGAAGGAGGGTATGCACAGAAGTTAAAATGGTGACTGGTAAAGTCCACCCCTGCAGTGATCCACTTACTAGAAAGAAGTTGAAGGTCTGCAAAGGGAGCTTGTAAGGAGCAAGTGTGCCCAATGGCCCATTCGAAGTGGCCAATATTCCCAGTGTGTGTGCTGCTGGAGCAAAGACCCACAGCTAGCAGATTCGATGTGGTGGTGCATGCCTGTACTCTCAGCAGTCGAGAAGTTGAGGCAGGAGGATTCCAAGTTATAGATCAGTCTGGGCTACGCAATAAGACTATGTGTAAAAGACAAACAAGTTGAAACTTCGCTCAGCAATTAAGAGCACTTGCTCTTCCAGAGGACCAGAAGAATTCAGTTCCCAGATCCGCATCAGGTGGCTCGTGAGCACCTGTAACTAAGTCTAGTTTCAGAAGACCTGATGCCCTTGTGGTCTACACACACACACACACACACACACACACACACACACACACACACACAAAAAAAAAAAAATAAATAATGTTCTTAGGCAGCTTGCAAGCATGAAGACCTGAGTCAGATCTCCAGAAGCCATGTACGATGCTGGGTTTGATGGTATGCATTTGCAATCCCAGAGCTAGGCAGGCAGACAAGCTCACTGACTAACCAAGCCACCCAGCCTACTTGGTGAGCTCCAGGCCAGATTGGGGCAACACCTGAAATTGCCCTCTGACCTCTACAGCATCAATACCCACATGCACCTGAACACATACATACCTGTGTTCACACGGGGGCCTGAATGAAGATACACACATACGAACATGTACAGAGGTATCCAAGAAAGCCCAAAACGAAACCACCCATGAAGAGCATCTTGTGCTAGCCAACTACAAAATCTGGAATGTCCAGGCCACTGTCTCAGCAGCTCTGCTGTGTGAGCCTGTGCAAGACGCTGAGCTCCTCTGACCCTCGGGAGCCTTATTTCTTCCAGAAATGCTGTGCTAACACCGTTTCTTCCAAAGCTCATGCTGGGACTGCAGAATAATGTCTATAAAGTTTGAGCACACGTCTTCAGGCAGGTGGTCCCATGGATGTTTAAGCAGGGATAATTTTTTGCTCTTTCTCCTTGGTAATGAGTCTGGAAATCCATAAAGCAATATTTCTCTCTAGGCAAATCAGGCTGGGTAAAGTGGACGGACATGGTTCACATCAGCGGTGCTACTCAACAGGGGCTGCTCATTACTCCCTGCCATCTGGTCCCATAAAAAGCATTGGTTTCTGATTCTTGCAACCGGCCTTTATCCTGTGAATTAGCCCACACACTTCTGGCAGATTCTTTATGGGCTAGTACCCAGAAAACTTTCAGTGGCTCACAGTTAAAACATACCAACTGATTGGGACTTAGTTCATGTTACCGTGATGTTTGTATCCCTAATACTGATTGTAATCATTCTATTTTGTTATATTATACTTCAGAAGAGTGTTAGTACCAGGACCCCAGGTTTTGTACTGAAAGTACAGGGTAGGACTTTATCTGTACTGAGATGCCAGATTGCCCTTGAGCCTGTGGACATGCCACATGCTTCATGGGAAAGGCACATGAAAAACTTGTGACCGAGATCCTGGACTAGCAAACATTCAGCTGCACCTGTTTTCCCATGAGCCACAGTGGACGCTGTGGGAAATACTGGGTTTGGATGCCTCACTCAGGCGTGTGTAACTGGGAATTTCAATGAAGAGACTACATCTAGAGCGGCCCTTGGGAATCAATGATTGTCCTGTGTTTCTGAAGCAGAAGTCCCATGTCTTCATTAACTCAGACCAAAATGTGATTATAAAATCTCTCTAGTACAAGGAAGCGCTCAAGATCCAGACAGAGGAGACCCTCCATTGTCCAGGCTGACGTAGTCGATAGAAAACAGACCACCCTAAAAACAAGCATTTCACTTTTCCAAACCATAGAAGAAAGAATCAGCAAAACCTGCAGTGGCTTTTGTTTTAAATCAACTGTGACTCCTTACCCCAATCCCTGGGTCTTCTCCTGTTTCTGGGCTGCTCAGAGGAAGAGGACTCCACTCTCTGAGAGCCATTTTTCTCTGAGTGGGTATTTCCCCCATTCAAACCCTTTCTCCTGGCTGAGGAAGAACATGGGGGTAAGTCTAATTCAAAGGCATCTACACTCGACATCTGTACCTCAAGCCCTGATGGCTAACCCAACATAAAGATTCAGTAGTTTGTGTTCTAGGTGTCCCAAGATAAGGATTCAGTAGTTTGTGTTCTAGGTGTCCCAAGATAAGGATTCAGTAGTTTGTGTTCTAGGTGTCCCAACATAAGGATTCAGTAGTTTGTGTTCTAGGTGTCNTCTCAACATAAGGATTCAGTAGTTTGTGTTCTAGGTGTCTCAAAATGGGTTTTAGTAATTGCTGTGCTTGCGGTTGGAAATTTCCCCTACAGGATCATGTTTTGAATTTTTGTTCTCTGACTGGTGATGAGACTTTTGGAGCCTATAATGACTTCAGGAGGTGGGTCCTAGCAGACTGGTGTTTGAAAGTGCTATCCCAGCCTCTGGTTCTGCCCTCCCTCTCTGCTTTTTGGGTTCACCATGATGTGAGGGGCCTTGTCGATCAACTCAGTCTCCAGGTGCTCACCTACCATGCCTTCCCTGCCATGGTGGTTTGAAACTGGGAGCCAAGATAATCCCTTTCTCCTTTAAACTGACCTACCGTGTACTAGAGAAACACAAAAGCCACTAATACAGAGATGGAAATCTAAGTCATCCAAAATAATTCTAGATCATAGCTGCATTGGCTGGGAGATCTGAGATGAAACCTTGAATTTTCTGGACAGGTGACAGTCATAAGGCCTGCTTAACTGCAGACACCATTCATTAAAAAGTCTAGCCATCTTCCTAGTTTTTAAATGTTACTGAAAACCACTGCTAGCATATTAATGCTTTTTAAATGTTTTATTCTATGCATTTGCAATAATTTAATATCACATATCAATTTTATTTTAAGCTTTCCACGTAATAGTTATCCACTATGTTATGTAAGGAAACTATACAATGTTTATCCAGTAAGTCACATATCAGCCCCTTTATCATGGATCGTTTTGATTAACTTCTTGGATAACTCATAATAAGTTAGTAATGTAAACATTTTATTTCTTTTTTTGAATCCTTCATAGAGAAAATGGAAGGGTGACCTATTGGTCTCCTATAATATCTGATGGTGGTTATTTTATCTCACTGTTGCCAGCCCTGGGAAATGTCACTGGAGAGGAAGAACATTCGACAATTGCTCTATGAAACCTAACGGGCCACCTTATAACCTTCCCTCTTCTCTTGGTGTTGAACTTGGGCCCATGTTCTCCTTCCGAATGTGTTTCTTCTTTGGAAAAATGTCATTGGATTCCTTACACATCTGCATTTTTCTAGGGGTCTCCCGTAGTCTCACTTCGCACATTAGGCAATGACATTTTCCTCTTCTTCTCTAGCCCCAGCTTTTATGTGCTGATAACAAGACTGCTGGAGTATGAGCACCGTCTCTCCAGCCAGAGAGCGCCAGCCCAGACTTCCTCCTCAGCAGCAGGAAGATCCATCACTGCTGAAGGGAGACAGAACGGACGGGAAGAGTCAAGCTCCCTCAGTTCCTTTGAGTACACAGGGATAGGCTGAAGACAACAGCAGAAAAAAAGGTGAGAGATTATGGTTTGTTTTTTTTTTTTGAGACAGGGTTTCTCTGTGGCTTTTGGAAAAGATTATGGTTTTTAATTTGAACAAATATCTCCACTCTGTGATTTTTTTTTTTTTGCCCAATTTACACCTGTCCTTATTTTCACTCCAACTTACAAGTCACAATGTGGCATCAACCTGTCTCTCTCTAAACTACAGACAAGGCATGGCCCTCTGCACAGTAAAGCAATAGCTTGGCAAAGGCAACCTTAAGTCACGAAAAAGCCTCTAAAAGTCGCCTTGTGTATGAGCCAACTTTAAAACAAGGCCAGATTTCTAGCATAAAGTTCAAGTCCAAGGTAAGCTGCAGTTTACCCTCGAAACGAAGTCGGAAACCGCTAAGTGGATTCTTCCGGTGGGCAAGTGTTTCCAAGGACCCACGTAGATCTCAGGTTCTTACGAATCGGGGCTCTGATATCCGTATCCCAGTCTTCTTCACTTATCTGTCCTTGTGAGGCAAGGCTGATCGAGTTTCCAAACTGTATCGCTGATTCCAGACCAGAGATTGGGATGCTAAAACTGCTCCCTGGAATTGCATATAGGGAGGGCAATCACTGCGATCAGTTGTTTTTAATTAATCTCTTCTGTTGTGGCCTTATCTGGTCCCAGAAAAATGAAAGCCATGAATTCTACAGTGTGTGGGCCAGACTGCAGTGTAATTCGGTGGAAAGCCCCTAGCAATGGAGCCAGAGCTTTTACGTGACTCGTGTTGCCCTCAGTGGAGGAAAGCCACAGCCACATTTTGCAAATGAAATTCCTTCTGTAAACCCAGCTTGGCTCTCAGAGCTGGGAGCGCACCTCGTTACCTGAAAATTTCCCCAGGGGCCAGAGATGCTGGGGCTCTGTTCACTCAGGCAAGCTGACTGTACTAAGGAGACCGACTCTTATGTGTCCAGAAACCATCACTTCAGGGACCAGGGCCCTAACTCTGGTGTGTGTGTGTGTGTGTGTGTGTGTGTGTGTGTGTGTGTGTGTGTGTGTGTGTGTGTGAACTTGAGGCTTTTCAAAACACGGTGCCAGACAATCACACTCCTCAAAGATTTCTCCACCAGAGTCTTGTTCGTTACACACTGTCTCCATTTGCGAAATGAAACCATCAGCGTCTAGGCATTGCAGCACCTTCCCAATGAGGGAATGTTAGGTTGGGAATTCAAGTTCTCCATTGTACAGGGTACATGGGGGCCACACCCTGCATGCAAAATTAAATAATTATCCATCTGGTTCTACATAACAGAGCATTTATTAAATGTTTTCCCACACATTACCTCATACTGTGTTCTCAGCAAAACTACAAACTTATTGTCTCGAGACAAGAAACTGAGTCTCGGGGAAGTGACGCTGCGGTTAAGGAGTGGTATGATGGGAATGTCGAATTTGATCCCCAATTGGCAGCACTTTGGGGTGACGCTGAAACCTTTGGGACAGGAAGCAGGGCTGCTGTAGCTGTAGGTATGTCCATGGGCAAGGACCATTGAGAGTGGAGCTCAGCTCTGCCCCTGGTTCAAGGTCTCTGCTCCCTGCTTAGAAATAAATGAGAAGCAAATGACCAAGGAAGCAAGCATGGAGGCTATCCTAGGAAGACAGTGGCTCCCGCATACCATACGGTTTTGATGACTAGTAACTCTGCCAACATAGGCATGCTTTCTTGGAATTCTTGGAGCCTTGGAGAATTGAATATGAATGGGTCCATTTAAAAAAAAATCTTTTAAAAGATTTGTTTTTATTTTTACGTGTATGTGCTTGTGTGAGTGGGGGTACCCGTGGAGGCCAAAAGAGGCCATCGGATCCCCTGGAACTGTAGCTACATGCAGTCATAAATTGCCCTGTGTGGGTGCTAGAAACTGAACTCTGATCCTCTGGGAGAACAGTAAGTGCTCTGAAAATACCGAGCAACGTCCTCAGTCCTCAGTCCTGGGTGGTTTTTGATGATAAGAAAACAGAGTGATGAACCAATTTATTCAAGATCCCACAGTGAGTAGGAAGAAAGTTTTAGAGACAGATGTGCTTGGTACCCAAACCTCTATCCTACTTCTCAATGGCTTTACTGTCACAGGTGGAGAGAGAGGCTCTGAAAGAATGAGGAAAGAGGGAGGAGAAAATTAAAGCTTGCTTCTCATGATGCAACCAAACCCAGACTTACTATGTTTTGCTGCAAATTCATAACCCATGCCAGGCAGCAACACTAGAGACCCTGTCTCCACCCCACAGCAGATTTATGATAGAAAATTTATAATATGATTTTCTTGCAACATTTTCTCTGGATTCTTGAAGGCAGAGGAATTTATACAGTCATGTGAACATGAGTTATTATCTATTTTGCAATGAATTAACAGCGTTCTTTTGCATCTGTACATTGGATTCGGATCGGAAGCAGAAATTCAGCTCCGGGCCCACGTTCCCAGCTTCCCAGTCCTGAGTTTTGTATTTCTTGCCCTTAGTATCCCTGAGCACAGTGGTCTGAGGGGAGAGTAGAGTTTCCATTTTAATACAGGTAGCAACGTCAGTTTCACTCAGCACATGGACCACACTGCAGTGATACACAGAGGGATGAAGTTCTGGCAGAGCCCTCAGGACACAGTGCCCTGCTCCTGCTGTTTTTCTTACAAGGATGGATGGGGTAGACGCTATTACACAGCTGCTAGCTGTAAGCAGTTCTTACAGTCACCAAGGCTATGGCATGAAATGTCCATTTTGGAAATAAAGAGAAAAAAGTCAGATTGTATGCTTGAAAACCACATGGGTAGCCAAAGACAGGAATAAACTGATGAAGGTTATTGGGTCCTGCACAGGTCAGAATGGGAGCCAAGATGGTTCCCAGTCCCTTGTTCCCTGGTATGTGTGCCTTTGTGAGTTCCCTCTGACCAGGAATAGGGACAACAGGGCTAACCAATAGGATCCTGGGGAAAGGATGACTCATGCCTTCCTAAGTAAAGTCATGCAAAAGGGCATCTCTCCTGTCCCTTCTTTTATATCCCTTATGCTAGAGGAAGCCAGTTTCTACTCCTGAGCACAGCTGACAAGCCAAAGGATGGGTTTTCAAAGAGTTATCAACTGGCACTGCTATTGGACAGGCATGGCTTGCTAGCCATGTGGATGAACTGTGACTGGACTGGCCACAATCTTAAGTACAATCTCGGGAAAGGTTCGAGAAGCTCTCACACTCACGGAGACTCCTTCCATTCACTAAGCTTCAAAATCCTGTTTTCTTTAAACAGGGTCTCATGTAGCCCAGGCTGTCCTCAAACCTCTGATCCTCCTGCCTCCTCCTCCTAAGAGCTGGGATTGCATGTTTGTGATGCCACCCTCAGCTCTTGTGTTCTCGGGGATCGAACCCAGATTCCCACATGTGCTGGGTAAGCACTCAACCAACTGAACTGCATTCCTAGTCCTAGAATCATATTTGACATAGCAAAAAAACAAAATCAAAAAACCCGAGCATAGACGACGTGACTTAGGTTAAGGATTTTGTAGACTCTGAGGCCACGATCTGAGCTCACATCTTATTGGGAGAGTTCTTAGGGGAAATGCCTATATAAAAGAGTAAAGCCGGGCAAGGGACGAGGTTTCACCTCTGACCTGACGCACGGCTCCACCGAAGTATGAGTCAGACTACTGATCTGCCTCCTTCAGGAAACCAAGCTTTGGTTTTCCTGAATCTGGCAGCCACTAGCCGTCCCATTTGTTCACAGCTCAGGGCATAACCTCCGGGTTATCCTGCACAAGATGAAGGAAATTCTCTAGAGTAGAAGGGCAGATGGGAGCCCTGAGCAGTGTGGGGGTTTGAATGATAGGCCATTCTCCATAGGCTCAAGTGTTCACATGTTTCCCCCACCCACCCCCAGCAGGTGGAACTGCTTTGGAAGGATTAGGAGGCATTGCCTTGTAGGAGGAGATGTGTTACTGGGAGTGGGCTTTGGGGTTTTAAGTGTTTAGCTCTCTTATTTCTGCCTCACGGCTGGTCAACTCGAGTAGCTCCCAGCTACTTCTCCAGAGCCATGCTTGTCTGTCTGCTGCCATACCCTGTGCCATAACCATCACGGACTCTTACACTCTAGAACCATGGGAACCAATAAATGTATTCTTTTGTAGGCTGAGGTGGTCTTAGCGATGGAAAAGTAACTAGGACAGATGGTCACTTCTGTTCTATGATGTTTTTCTAATTTACCTTGAAATGGAAACTGCTGTTCCCACTAGTCCAAGAAGACTGCGTATAAATGTTTATAACCCATGGGGACAGTGAAAGAGTACCACTTTCCATGTTAGTGTGTGTGTGTGTGTGTGTGTGTGTGTATATGTGTGTGTGTGTGCTGTTCTGTTTAACACCTGCAAATGCAAAGTACCCTTGGAGCCTAACAAATAGAGACCATTTAATCTTTTGGGATACTTTCCCATGAACACACACACACCTTTTAAATCCTATCCTTTAGTTAAGCAAGCCTGTTTGTATTGATACATGCTTTGTAAGTCTGTTGTTGTACATACCCTTAAATGTGTAAGGAGATGACAGGGAAGAGAGGGATGCAGGCAGAGCCACAGAGTTAACTAGGCGACTCTGCTTGATGAGTCCATAGAATTGCAAACCACTCAAGCTCAACTGTCTTGACTGTCACCCATAAGTAGACAACCTGCAGAGGGAACAATGGTAGCAAGCCATCTTGAGTCCTTGAACTTGGCCACCTGGCTGACGTAGCACAGAGTACTGCTCAGGGGGTATGAGCCCAGGTAAACTCTCACTGCACAATGCCATCTATGAACATCACCATCTTTCTCTGAGGCACAGGCCGTTCCCCCAAGGAGACACACTCTGCTCAGAGCTTCATGTCGCCCCTTTAGTGAAGGCTGAAATCGCCTTAAATGAAATCTGAGATTACTCCCATGTTTCCCTACCTATGCCCACCTCTGTTCTAGTACTATTTCTTTGCGCTTCATAAAACATCAAATGGATTAAATATTTTATCTTTTCAGTTGTTTTTCCTTTCCTTCTACAAACATTGTCTTTTTGGTTCATTTCTTTTTCTGTGATAGGAACATCCACAACAAAAAGCAACATAAAGGAGAAAGGGCTTATCTGGTTTACAATTCTGGGTCACAGTCCACCATTTCTGCAGTATCAAGGTAGAAATTCAAATAGCTAGTCACACAAAATTCACAGTAAAGAACAGAGAGAAACAAATGCACCCATGCTGCCTGCTTGCTAACTCTCCTTACTCTTCTATGGTCCACCATTCCCAGCCTAGGGAGCAGTGATGCCACAATGGACTGCATCTTCCTGCACCATTTAACAGTCGAGAGAATCCACTGTAGACATGTCCACAGACCAACCTGATCTAGGTAATTCTTCATTAAGATTCTCTTCCAGGTGATTTTAGATTGTGTCAATCTAACAGTTAACACTAACTACCAAACATGGGATTGCTTTTCCTCTTTTTCATTCACTATTACATCCCTAGCATTTTAGATCAATTATCCAATGGAACACCCTCCTTCAATACAGTGATTTCATCTCACACTGAGATAAAGACTGGTAAACCACCATGTAAGTTGGGTAGGTCATTTGATCAGCCTAGCTCCATTTGGAAAGTTCAGAGGCTGCCTTTAGCTTCTTTCCTTCCACTTTTCACCAGGAGTATCTCCTGTCTCCCTGGAAGAGACAGAACATCGTCTGCCTCTGGTGATTTCCAATCGAGGAGCCTGAGGAAAAGAGCCTTGCCGATTCCTCCCGTGGGAGCAAAGTTGAGTGTGCAATGCCCCTGGGGCCCCAGCTGTTCTAAGCTGTCTGCTCCCATGCTAATGGACTGCTTCCATCTTTATCCTGAGCTGGGGTCAGGAGGGAGATTATTGTTCTTGGACAAGAGCACATGCGTCCTCAGCAAGCTCGCACTTCGGGTAACCTCGCTGGCAGGTCAGACTGTCTGTGTTTCTCTGGGGCAGACGGAATGAGAGCTTGAGTTACGGTCAGGGGGGTTGGAAGATCCTTCCTCTATGAGCTTGGATTTAGATTTCCCCTGAGTCCCAAGAGGAAAGGAGGGCAGCTCAAGGTGTCAGTGAAAGAATTCATGTACAGAAAATGCCACAGGATCTAACACCTATTGGGATTAAAAGAGCAAAGCGCATGCACGAGACACACGCACTCTCTTTCTCTCTGTCTCTCTCTCTGTGCATGTGTACACAAAGGGGAAAGAATGAAAAAGAGGATTGTGAGAGAGGCTGTGCATGTGTGTGTGTGTGCGTGTGTGTGTGTGTGTGTGTGTGTGTGAGAGAGAGAGAGAGAGAATGTATATGTGTGTGAGTGAGGAGAATGTGTTGTGTGAGAAGTTATGTGGTTGAGAGAAAGAGATTGGTTGTGAGTGTTGGGAGGGAAGACATTTGGACACACAGGGAAAATAAATGAGCACCTTCAATAAGACTGAAGCTCTCATTGGAAAGACCCTGACTTTGTCTACAGGGAAGAGTAGATCTTATCAGTTCCTTCTACTTCTCTCCACACCATCCAGCCCTGGAAACACTAGAGTTCAATTCTAATTGACCAAACTTTGATTTTAAAGGTTTATGAAATAAAAAGTTTCCGTTTGCCGCGCATCCTTTTCTCATGTTTCTCAAACTGAGCTTCTCTCCTCTTCCTCTTTCTCGCCTCCTGTGAAAGAAGCCCTGTGTGGTACCCAAGTGTCACTGACAGAACTCAAGCTGCATTGCCCAGCAGTGTCTGCGGCGTTTGCCTCCCCTCAGCAAGGGGCGAACAGGAAAGCTAAGCTGCTCTACCTGCAGCTTTGGGTGTTTGTCTCTGCACTGACACCCGTTTCCCACCATTCTCCATTTCCTTCTGAATCACAGGAAGCTACACTCCCCATGTGTGGAGCCTTCTGACTCCTGGATGGCTTTGATCAATGGGAGATCCTGGCAAAAGAAGTAAGTTCCAATAGTGTAGCCAAGTCAAGGTACGCTCTTCTCTCCTCTCCCTGGTCCTCTCTTCTTTCCTCTCCTCCTTCTTTCTCTCCCAGAATAGTGCTGCAAGGACTCTTGTTGCTGCCCTTGACCTCTGACCTCTGAAAACAACACTTATTCCTATCATTCCCCCCCCATGCTGTGGAACTGGGTCTCTGGGCTAGCTCACCTCTGTGCCCTCCAGGCTAGCTCAGCTTCTGCACTCTCCAGCTTCTGCACTCTCCAGGCTAGCTCAACTTCTGTGCCCTCCAGGCTAGCTCACCTCTGTGCCCTTCATGCTAACTCAACTTCTGTGCCCTCCAGGCTAGCTCACTTCTGTGCCCTCCAGGCTAGCTCAACTTCTGTGCCCTCCAGGCTAGCTCAACTTCTGTACAGTTCTTTATTCTTTGCTATAGCTACACCCCTGTAATTAGTATCCCTCTATCTGAAAGATCTGGTCTGTTTTCTACTTTCTGACTGACATATGAATCATTTTTTTTAAAAAAAAAAAAACTATTCCTTTCAAGCAGTTAACTATACAATTGGAATCAATATAGAAAAACAAGACTCAGCCAGTGTGACAGTTGAGTTGTTATGGTAGCAAAATTCCCGAGATAACAAAAGGAATATTTATCTTGCCTCATAATTTTAGAGACCATGGCCAGTGGTTGTTTCACCTGCTATAAGACTATACATCACTATAGGAGTGACTGCTTACCCAGGAAGCACTTACCTCATGGCCAAGAGGAGAAAGAAAACAGTAACTACTAGTCCACAATGCCCTACAGAGGTACTCCCACAGCGACCCACCAGCTGCCCTTCATCCCAGTAGTGCCACACGAGCTAAGCCCTTGAAAGACAAGCCTTTAGAGCCCATTCCGGATATAAACTGCATCCCTAGTCATCGGAGGGCCTTGACTTTCATGACCATTGTACTGAGGACCTGCGCATTTCCCATTGTCAGCGAATGGGAAGCCTATCCAGCATGCTCTAGCTGGGTGACTGCAGTCTGTTTATTTCAGGACCTTTTCCTCTCTCTTTTCCTATCTCTGTTACAGCACGGTTTCAAAAACCAGAAGGCAAGCACACAAAACAAGAACACAATTTCCAACGTGCAGATGGCAACCGTTAGCGTTAGTCATTTTTGCTGAGTCGTAATTAGCCTCAGGAATCCAGAGATTTCAGAGACACTGAAAACAAACATTTCTCAGCAATGCTGGGAGGAACACACTGCTTTAATTTCAGGAGAAAACAGGGGAAGTGACATTTGAAATAATGAGCTACAAACTACATATCACTACCTGAAAGAATGCCTGAACTTGACAGATGGAGGAGGGACGCAAAGAAGACAAATATGACAAAAATGTTATTGTTTAAGGAATTTTTTGTATCACTCATCCAGGAAATATTTATTTAGCTTTTCTGTCAATCTGGAGTGAAGAGAGATGCAGGAATTCCACGAACTCAAACTGGGAATGGAGATCTGGAAAAGCAATGAGGACACACGGAGGCTAAGTCCAGATCATCTTCCCCTTCTGAGTCTCAGTTTACCCTATCTGCTGATTAATAACTGCACTGAGATCACTTGTGGAGCACTCAATGTATATACTCACCCAGGTTCTAGGGGGCCCCCGGAACAATTTATATCCCAGAGCGCCAGTCTCTCACAAGGACTCCAGTATAATCTCCTGACTTATGGTTTTTAGGGTCCCGAGGCTTTACGCCTCTCTCAAATATGGTGGCACACCCGGATAGCAGCCCAGCATGAAGTAGGTAGGAAAAGCCGCAGAAGACAGTGATGCACAAGAGGGGTCTTTCACTTTGAAAGGTAGCTAAGACTAGGATAAGAGATAAGAGAGAACACTTTCAAAGGAAGAGCAAAGGGGTAGGACAAACTGAGTTATTTAAAAAAATTACAAAGGGTATTTTATTTTTTGGTTGGTTGGTTCACTGGTTGTTTTGAGACAGAATTCTTGTAGCCCAGGCTGGTCTTGAACTCTCCGTGTGGCAGAGGATGGTGTGGAACTCAATCTTCCTGCTTCTATTTTCCACACTGAAATTAGAAGTGTGTGCCTCCGCACCCAGTTTTTATGCAGGGCTGGGAGTGGAACCCAAGGTTTTGCGAATGCCAGGCAAGCACTCCGCCGCCTGAGTTACTTCTCCAGCTGCCAGCCTGCCATTTGTATTCCTTTCTATATGTCTCCTGGGATGGTTCATCATCCTTTAAAACTAACAGTTTGCACTGATCAAGCAGGGGTAGTACAGAAGCTGCCTCATGAGGAGAAGCTACAATGGACGCAGATGAAATGAAGAGGTGATGGGGTATGAGGTCCTTCTGTTTATGTGTTGCTTTCATTGGTTAATCAATAAAGAAACTGCTTGGCCTGATAGGGCAGAACTTAGATAGGCGGAGAAGATAGAACTGAATTCTAGGAGGAAGGAAGCAGAGTCAGAGAGAGCTGCCATGGAGCCGCCAGGTCAGACATGCTGAATCTTTCTCAGTAAGCCACAACCTCATGGCGATATACAGGTTAACAGAAATGGGTTAAATCAAGATGTGAGAGTTAGCCAGCCAATAAGAGGCTAGAGCTAATGGGCCAGGCAGTGTTTAAATGAATACACTCTCTGTGTGATTATTTCGGGGGCTAAGATAGCCAGGCAGCCGGAACAAGCAAGCAGCCCACTCCTCCTGTTGCAAGGTGAGATGGAGGAGCTGGGAATAGCTGCACTGAAGGCATCCAAGTGGAATGGGCTCCCTGCACCTCAGTGCTGCTGTTAGTAGGGGCTGGATAATTCTTGGTTAGGGAGGGCTATGATGGATACAGTAGAAAGAAGTTCAGCAAACGTCATTGGCCTCTTCCTACTAGATGCCAACAGCATTTCCTAGCTGTAAGAGCGCGCGCGCACACACACACACACACACACACACACACACACACACACACACAAAGCAACCAGACATTGCCACCTCTGCCATGGAATAGCAGCCAACATCTAAGGAGAAAAGGGCATTTCCCTGGGTTTTTGTTTTCCTGTTCCCAGCCCATCACAAAAAACCTTCTGGACTTCCCCAGGTGTTTTGGGTAGACAGGTTGAACAGGTGAATCTGGCAGACTTCATAGTTATATAAACCCGCCCTCTCCCACACCTGATGGACAGTGTGGTCTGAGTCCCAGTTATCAGTCAGAAGTAGAGATCTTGACTGATTTTCCAGACAGCTCTTTTCTTCCTTCAATCACACTGTTGCCTTGGAGATACCAGAGTTTTCTGCCACCCACGTGTGACCTTTCACTCCTACTGATGTTCATTCAGGCAGCCCCCGGAAATCCTGGGCAGGGAGTTGCCAAGAACTGCAGCAAAGGCGACAGACCTTATCTGTGAGCCCCTCAGCTTCCCGACTCTTTCCAAGAACACTCAGCTGGCAGAGACTCATCAGAAATGCCTGTTGATGAGGCCACAGAGCAGTGGGATGGGACAGCTGTGCTGGCCAACTGACCGCAGCTTCCCAGGCTGGGTAAGGCGAGGTGAGGCCAGGAGAGCTGCAGAGCCAGCTTGCTTTCAACCAATGCAGCCTGTCCTCCTCTTTCCTCTTTTCATGCTCTGAAGAGCCCCATGGTCAACAGACCCCTCTCTGCTCCAACCTTCAAAGTCACAGGGGCAAACTTGAGAGGGTTTCCTAGAGCTGAACATTAATTCAAACACTCCAGGTGAGCACTTTAAACACGTGGTTTTCGGAAGCAATGCACTCAACTTCTAGAATGTTCTTTGTCATTCCTCCTCCTTCACTGGCTCCTTTGCTCTTGAGACTTTGTCTATGTTGCTTCCTGTGTGACAAATGTCACCTGTCTATGTCTTAAACAGTCAGGGAAGACACACATAGAATCCACACATTTTTTTCCTTTTTTTTTTTTTTTTGTTTGAAATAGCCCTAAGCAACTTTTTTTTTTCTGTGTCAGACATGGAGCAGATGTTTAGTGAGGGCTTGGTGTTAACTGGAAGTCAGTTAAAGGTGGGGTAACTAGTGCTTTGCCTTGGCCTTGAGTGATGCCAAGGCCACTTACTCCATAGCTTCATTTCCATCAATCATCCTGTCTCTCATTTGATTGATGTGGGAGTCCCCTCTGTGTGCTGTGATTACCATTAATGAATAAAGAAACTGCTTTGGACCTATAGTAAGGCAGAACTTAGGTAGGCCTGGAAAGCTAGGCTGAATTCTGGGAGAAAGAAAGGTGGAGTTATAGAGAAGCCATGGAGCCATGGCCAGAGTCAGACATGCCAAAACTTTGCTTGTAAGCCACTGCCACATGGCAAAACACAGATTAATGGAGATGGGTTAAATTAATATGTAAGAGTTAGTCATTAAGAAGCTAGAGCTAATGGGCCAAGCAGTGATTTAAATAATACAGTTTCTGTGTGATTGTTTCGGGTCTAAGCTAGTTGGGCAGTCAGAAACCAACAAGCAGCTCTCCTCCAACATCTGATCACTTTGCAACTATTTCCAGAATACGTACTATGTGTCAGGCACTGCATTGAATCCTAGAATGATCATCATGTAGGAAACAGAGATTGGAGTTGCGAGGGGCTGGGTCAGTGGGTAAGGAAACTTGTGGTACAAGCACAGAGAGCAAAGTTCAATCCCTGAAACCTATGAAAAGGTGAAGAGAATGGATTTCATTAGGTTGCCCTCTGATCTCCACAACCTTGCTTCTGGATTCATGACTGAGCACATATATCCAACACACATGTGATAATAACAAATAAAAATTTTATAAAGGAAAGAAACAGAGATTGTCCTTAAGCTCAAATTCCAATCTAGCCAAGGAGTTCACGTTTACGAAGAAGGCTACGATGTACTTATGTCTGGTTTTTGTATTCCAAAGTCATTGTACTCATTTGACACACCCCATGCAAGTCGTGCAAACTGGGACCTCCTGGTAGATTAAAAAATCTTTAAGCTCATTACGGATGGTTGTAAGCCACCATGTGCTTGCTGGGAATTGAACTTAGGACCTTTAGAAAAGCAGGCAGTGCTCTAGACCACTGGCCTGTAGGCATGCATGCAGGCAGAATACTATATTCACAATAAATAAATCTTTAAAAAAAATCTTTAAGCTCTGCTGTCTGCACCTGACAAAGGGAAATAAAAAATCACATCCCTTGGTTTGCCAGTTCCTTCCTTGTGCATTCCAGAGCCCCTGCCATTCCCTTGCCTCCTTCATCTCTCTCCTTTTTTGTTTTTCAGATACAGTGTTACCCTCTAGCCTAGGCTGGTCTGGAACTCATTCTGTAAGCCAGTCCGGTCCCTAATGCACAGTCATCTCTCTACTCAACTACCACGTGTTAAGGCTGAGTGAGTCACCACACTGAGCGTTGCTTTCAACATTCACCCTTGATTTCAATTCTTAGTCCGTTTCTTGTAAGTTCTACTGTGAGAACTGTCCTTTTCATACCTGTAAATGATGTGTTTCCTCAACATGTGTGAAGCTACATGTTCTGTTGACATTGAATGTGTGTCTTTAAATCTTATTTGGTTTCTTTTCTCAATTCAAACCATTCATAAAAGTCTGTATAAACATTATAATTCATGTGTCTAGTTAGCACTTTCTGTGAATACTGTAACAAATTGCTCCAAACTGAGTAGCTTAAAGTCTACAAATCTTACAGGTCTGGAGACAGGACTCTCTGATTTCATGTCAAGACTTCCTATAGTTCCTCCAGGTTGAAGCTTCTAAGGGGCAATCTCTCTCTGCTTCCCTTGGGCAAGCAGAGGCTACTAGCATTCCTTAGCTGGTGGCCCTTCCCAGCACTCCGAAAGTCAGTGTGGCAGGTCCATTCTTTTACTCCTGACATGGGTCTGACATTGACTTTTCTGTCTTCTTCTGGACCCATGAGGATTATACCAAATGAGCCATTTTAAAAATCTGCTAATTAGCTTTACATTCATTTGCGAAACCTGAGTTCCCTTTTCTGTTCAGAACATTACATGCACAGGTTATGATGACTAAAGTATGAATATTTTGGGGTGGGAGATGTGGGGAATTATTTTGCCTACATGGAACCCACAGAACATGTCCTCTTCTTATTAATTACTCATCAAGAAAAATGAAAAATGAAATTTTTTTCTTTGAAAAAAATTGTACCATCAAATATATCAGCATCTCTCAACCTGTGGCTGCAACCCCTTTGGCAATACTCTACCTCCAAAAACACATTACAGTTCGTAACAGTAGGAAACCTACAGGTAATGCAGTAGCAGTGGAAATGATTTTATGGTTGGGGGCCACCTTAGCATGAGGAACTGTATTAAAGGGTCTCAGCATTAGGAAGGTTGAGAACCACTGCCACACATCATCACAGACCTGGGAGAATTTTTTGGGGATACATATACAGTAAAAAAATTTTTAATAAGAATGAACAATTTCAGAAAAATCAGCCAACACTCAGTTCCTGACTCTCTGAAAGGGGACTAACATTGCTGTAGGGAGCAGTCACAGATGGCCTGATTAAAGACAGAAGTGTTGTCTGTGGCCACTTTTGGGAGGGATGTCTTCTGACCACTCAGACGTCAAACACAGTCATGTGACTTGTTCTGGCCAATGAAAAGCAATTGAAAGTGAACAGGCTCTAGACCAGAGACTCAAATGTGGACATGGTTTTTGTCCAAGGCAGAACCTCCAAAAGATTACAGTACACAGAAGTCACCCCTACCTTGTAAACCGAGGCCACGTTCATTTCCTGGCTGCTCAGACCCAAATAATCACACAGAAACTATATTAATTACAACACTGTTTGGCTGATGGCTCAGGCATATTTCTAGCTAGCTCTTACATCTTAAATTACCCATTTCTATTAATATATGTATCACCACGGAGCTGTGGCTTTCTGGCAGTGCTCTGGCATCTACCTCCTTCAGCAGCTACAAGCATCTACCTGGCTCTGCCTTCTTTCTCCCTATATTCAGTTTAGTTTTCCTGCCTACTTATATTCTGCCTGCCATAGGCCAAAGCAGCTTCTTTACTAACCAATGGTAGTAAAACACATTACAGCATACAGAGAAGAATCCCACAATACTTCCTTG
>JAQHUG010000082.1:2092531-2106642 GCA_028555095.1 Dicrostonyx torquatus
CTCTTCTGGCACAAAGGTGTACATGTAGCTAGAGCACTCGTAGACATTAAGTAAATAAATAAATAAAAACAATGTGAACCCTCTTTGCCAGCTCAGAGGTAACTATGCCATTATATTACCCGGAACCTGACCCCTTCACGGTCTTAGTCACCTTCTCACAGATGGTCAAGCATGAGTACAAGGGACATGGTGTGGCTCTTCTTCCTCATTGCCCAAGAATGCGGGATGAATGATGGATCTGTCATGGATTTCCAATGAAAGTCGCAGCAGGACTCCCAAGTTCTCAGTATCTCTGCCACAGGTTTGCTAATACTTTCTCTTTGTTCCATTGCACAGCAGGGGTGGGGGAGCTCATGAGCCTGCTTCATCAGATGGGATACTGTGAACAGTGATGCAAGCCCAGGGTCTCCGGAGATATAAACAACTCTAATCAGCAAGTGTTCTTGGAAGTAAATAAAGACTGGAGGGTACAGGAATACCAGGAAGGGCCAAGCCAGAGAGAGGGGGCTTGTGTTTGGTTTAAAATATAAATACAGGGCTTGGACAGAAGAGACCCAAACCATCCACTTTCTGTCTCAGTATCACCACTGCGGTTAACGATGATCCCTGAAGGACTCAGAGGCTTGGTTGCTGGCAGATGGTGGAGCATCCATTATCAGTCCATCAGCTGTGCTAAAATGACCCACGGAAAAGTGTTTTTCTCCACTGCATCTGTGCAAATAAACACTGACAATTTCTAATTCTGAGCTGCCTGCCTGTAAAGTGATCTAAGTGATGTCAACTCGGTAATTCGTGAGCTATGGCTTACCTCCAGTTGGATCTAAAACATCAATTTGCTAATCCCTCTGATTTTTCTCTTTTCCTCTTGCTCTTGACCTTGACAGATTAGCGCTCTGAAAGTGAAGTAAAGGCTTCCTAACCAGAGGGCTTCTACTGTTCCCAGGACTGGAGCCGCCACTGTCTTCAGGAGTCTCAGGGTGATGAGCAGTGTTATCCACAACACTGGGAACCAGGGAGTCTGGAGCAAAAAGGCTGCAAGATTTAACCAGTGTGAAGCAATGTCTGGGGGATGCTGTATATGGTGGAAAGAAGCTTGAGCCTTGGCATCCATCTGCAGATAAGATTGTACAGCTGGTGGTCTAGGAGTTAAGAGCATGGGCATGGTTTTGAACTCTGTTCTGCCACGCAGTAGTTCATTCCCTTGAGCAGTTTATCTGTCAGCCCTCAGATTGCTTCACAGGCCACCTGGCAAAGAAGAGTGGCATAGAGAGTGGCATCGTGCAAATCGAGTACAATAATGCACATAAATGCTGAGCAGAGCCTCTGTGTACACTATTACGTTAACCATAACTTGAATAGAAACTCAACACAGCTGGTTGGGAAATGAATAGAGATTCCCTGTGACCCTTCAAGAAGTTGATCCAGGAGCTGGTGAGAAAGCTCAGCAGGTAAGAGAACTGGCTGCTCATAGGGAAGACCCCGGTTCCATTCCTAGCACTCACATGGTAGCACAACCCATCTGTAACTTCAGTTCGAGGGGATCTGCTGCCCTCTTCTGGCCTCCTTGTTCATTGCCTGCACATGATGCACATAAATACACACATACACATACAGACATAAAATAAATATACTTTTTTTTAAAAAAAAAAAATGGTCCAGGATGTTTGAGTGTCTGTGGGAGGAGGAAATCATAGACATGAGAGAAGGGCCAACCAGATGGGTCAAAGCCACCATCTTGGACTGTGCTGAGTGGTGGTGGTGTTGAAACTATAGTCACCACAGACAATGGAGAGTCCAAAGAAGACAGCTGTAGGCAAACCTTCCCTCCACATCCACATTCTAAGCATGAGTGTAGAAGAACGTTTTTGCTGGGCAAGCCAGGGAGCTACTGTCACCAAGAAGGAGCAAGCTTTAAGAATAGAATGAAGGAGGTGGTCAGAACAGTGACCTGCTAGTGTAGAGCAGGCTGTCTAAGCTCCAAGAAATTGAGCTATTCTCTAACTTAGAGAATAGCTTCCCACTGCTGGGGGCCGGGAAAACAGGACTGGAGGTGGAGCTCAGGGGTAGAGAGCTTGCATAGCAGGCTCACAGCAGGAGCTTTTATCTTGAGGACTATAAACAAAAATAAAACCTTCTCCTACCACGGCAAAGATGCCCCTTCTCTCTGGAGCATCAACTCCCTCCCCGATGCTCCAGCTACCTCTTCTCTACCACCACACACTCCCTCCCCTTCTCCAAACACCTCAAATGCTTTCTAAGCTCACAGTCTCTACACCATCACTCTCTTATGTGTAGCCCTGGTCCCTGGCACATCTCAGCTCCAACATCACTTCTCCAGAGATGTCTTTCAAAGATCCTTACAGCAAGCATCCTTGTCTGTACAGCTCTGAGTTCTCAACCACCCTGCAGGCTTAGCAGCCAAAGGCTTTCTGCTATGATTGTCACTGAGTGTTGTAAGCCTATTGTTTCTGCATCAATCAATCAATCATCATCATCATCAGTCATCATCATCTCCTTACAGGGGATCAAACTTGTACATTCTAGGCAAGTACTATAACATGAACTCCATCCCCAACTTCTACCTTTTACTGGCAATCTAGTCACCTTTATGGTATAGGAGGGTCCTTTTGTATTTGGGTTGCTTTCATTGGTTAATAAAGAGACTGCCTTGGTCTTTTGATAGGGCAGCCCTTAGGTAGGCGTAGTAGACAGAACAGAATCCTAGGAAGAAGGGAAGTGTGGCAGACGCCATGATTCTCCAGCCCGAGATGGACATAGATTAGACTCATGCCGGTAAGCCACATTCCTGTGGTGATACATAGATTACTAGATATGGGTTAAAGCAAGATGTGAGAGTTATCCAATAAAAGGCTATAGATAATGTGCCAGGCAGTGTATGAAATTAATATAATTTTCATGTGGTTATTTCGGGTATAAGCTGGCCAGGACCAAAAGCAGGCCGGTGGCTGGGAGCCAGCCGGGAACTGGGCGCAGGGAACACGGCCCACTAGCCTCATTACTACACCTTTATCTTTTAAAAATCACTTCAGACCCCTCAAATTTTGATAGACTCTTGGCTATCTCTCTAAACACAGGAGGGGGTGATCAGAGTCCTCAGTTTACACCCCACACTGGACTCCCAGCCATTCAGTTTACATCTTCACTGTGCCGCAGTAGCAGAGCTTCTAAACCCGGGGCAATCAGCACGCGTCGAGGCAGCTGGACCTGAGCGGTTGCGTGGCCAGATGAGTAAGGCAGGTTCACAGATGACATCCCAGCATCCAGTTCTTCCCAGCCTGTCCACACCTGGGCTCGGCTATCATCACCGAGTGTCCCCGCAGCTTTAAGCAATGTAAGCTGAGCACAGATCGGCCGAGGGAAATGCCGACATGCACACAGAGGTGTAATTGATGTCCATAAAGTGATGCTGACGAGGACCTCGGTGCCCTGCGATGTAGTGGGACATTGAGGGCTTTCCACGGGGGTGACCTTTAGGATAGAGTGGACTTGGAGAGTGGAGGATGAGTCTGCTTCCCGGATGCCCTGGGGTCTGTGCATCACTTGAGCAGCTGTCTTGGGAGCACTCCCTCCAGATGTCCTGCCTTTTCTGAACAGCGCAGAGCTGCAGGGGATATGGTTGTTCTCTGATGCCTTCCCCCAAATGTGCCAGCACACTTCAACGTTGGCCCAAACTGAACGTGCCCAAATGGGTTTGCCGGAGGGAAAAACTGAAGGCTCAAATCCCAGAGGCCACCAGTGACTGAGAAAGTGGACATCTAAGGCTGGAGAGATAGCTCCATACTGCAAAATTAAGAATGTGAATCCAGAACACCCAGAAGCCAAGAAAAAGCCAGGCATGGTGCCATGTATCTATAATTAACTCCAGTGCTTCAAGATGAAAGGTGGAGACGAGAGGGTCCCTGGATCTCTAAGACCAGCTCCCCTGACCTGAGCTTCGAACCTCCAAGTTGCTGAAAAACCTTGTCTTACACAAGGTGGAATGTGCTTGAGGACGGACACGTGAAGTTATCCACTGCCCCCCACAGGTGCATTACATTGGACTTGAGATGTGTGTGTGTGCACGCACCCTGCCCTTAGAATGTGGAAATCCAACTAGAGCTGATCACATCTAACCCTACAGCTCAGGCACCAGTGGGGTCAGACCAGGCCTTGGCTCAGAGTGTGCCTCTTTTAACTTCAGTGAATTTTGCCATTATTGGCAGCCCACCTTCCATGCTCTCTCTTCTAGGCATGATGGCTCATGTACAAGCAGCCTGTGATGGCAAACTGAGATAAACTCCATGGCCCCAGAGAGCGGAAATCAGACAACAGAAGATAAAGAGGTGGAACCTCAGCCGACTGAACAAAAACCCTGCCAGCCAGTCCAAAAAGTACAGGGTGAGGGGACATTATACCAAGGTGTGAATTATCTATCCACTTGCTAACTTATTTTACCGCTACAGTGAGCTGCAGTGTAGTACAAATTGTAGGCCTTTGTAAGGGTTTGCAAGCATCAACTTAAAGATGTCCCTGTCCAAAGCCTATAAAATGCAGGGGCAATGTCAATGCCCCACCCACATGCCCTTGGATATCTTTGTACTGTGTGTCAGTGGGCTTTCCCTTCCAGTGGGAGGACTTGGAGAGTCGGATCTTGGGTTAATGAAGCTAATTTTGCTCATGGGCACAGGAAGCCACAAATTCTGGGCTAAGCAAAGTCTCCCCACCTTCTACTGTTCACAAAGGACAGACAGGTGCAATCCTGGGAAATTCCCCATCTCCCTTGCCCTGGATTATAGGACATGGCTTTCTTTCCAAAGATGCCCTGATGGGATCCGGTGGAAGCTCCCCTGTCTGCGACTTTGCCCGAGCTTGCTTTCTTCTTTGGCATTGTCCCCTGGCCTGGCCTGGCCTGCCCGGTCAACCCCCTCTCTTCCTTCTTCCCACGAGAAGCCTCTTCTTGAATCTGCAATGTCGCCCAAGGTTTCTCAATGCTGAGAAACTCTGGGAGCATTTTGAAGTGTAAATGCAAAGAGAAGAAGCTGTGCTGGTTGATTGGATGTGTCAGTAGGACTGACCAGAATGGTACCTGGATAGCCAGGAAAGCATCATCCAGTGTCTATAGGGATGGTTCCTCAGGAGTTAGAGTTTGGCAGTCTGCATAAAGAGCTGCCTCATGAATGATGTGGGCATCTTCCAGTTGTTTCAGGGCCCAAAAAGGAGAAAGGGGTGAAGAAAAAAAGAACAATTCACTCCACCTGGGCTGACATCCATTTTCTTTCTAACCGTGGACACTGGCAGCCCTGGCGCTCTGGTCTCAGGACGTTGAACTGTCGTCATTGGATTCCCTGGTCTCGAGCCTTCCGGCCTTGGCTTCAAAGTATACTCTTCACTTTCCTGGGTCTCTCTCTTACAGACAACAGTTTCTAGAGCACACCAGCCTCCATTTCACATGAGCTCTCCCCAAGGCTCCATTCATCCTCTTACAGCTCAATCAGTTCTGTCTGGGGAAGATCCTGACACTGTGGACCTCTCTGTGGGTAAAACAACTCAAAGAATTACTATTGGAATCCAAAGATCCAAAAGCGACTAGACTATTCTAGACACACTGAAGACTCTGCCTTCAGTTAGATGGCAGGCAAATTCATCATAAATTATATTCCAGATAATGCTTATGTGTTGCACGATAATATACACATGTATAGAATGTGATCATCAGTAGACAGAGTGCTCAGTGAAGTCACCAGAAGACATCAATGTCTCTATGCTAATGCCATAGTCAAACAATCGCAGAGTACAGAGAGGACATATCTTTCGGTGCCGTTTCTCCCCCGGAGGTTTGTAGGAACGCCGGCTGATCCTGTTAGCATCACCTCACCCTTATAAGGCCAAAGGATGCCTTTTCCCCAAACCAGAGGCTTCATTTATAACCAGCCATCAGGTACATAATGTACATGAGCATACCTTCTGAGCGCTTTGCGAAACCAATACATAGCAAGGCATAGTAAAGAACGTGAAGACAGGAGAAGCAGAGAAGCATGGGTTTGGATCTGTCTCTGCTTCACCAGCTCCATGGCTCCATATATTAAAACGTATATCTAGTTTGCTGTTCTGCAAAGGGAGTTGCTTGAATGGTTCCTCTAACATGAAACTCATTTTCTTTCCTGCTTACTTTTATTTAAGGAGTCCGATCTAAGGAGTATCAAAACTTCACAGCCTGGTTGACGAAACTTCTGAAGCCACGCCTTCGTAAGTTCCTTGAGGGCAGAGACTGAATCACGTGCCTCTTCAGTACAGTGTCAAACCTACTGGAGCTGCCAGATATACATTTCCAGAAGATGGCTGAAAAGGCTGGCTGTTGCCTCGGTTACCGTGGGGAGGCTGCCACCTGGTGGACAAGCATCAAAACAGCACACCTCTGGAACCTGGGTTCTCCCCAGGGGGTTGGAATAACTTTGACCGCAACTGCTCCCGACTGTCTGCACTAGTCACACGTGTTTTCAAAGAAGCAGAGAGCAAAACACAGGAAGAAACAAAGTGATCTCTTCAGACTAGTTCCTGGGCCAGAATCCTGAACTGTGTGCAATGGAGAAGGGAACTGAGCTTGCATTGAGTTTCTCTCTACTTTTTAACTGTGGATACAATGTAACCATCTGCTTCGAGTGTCCTGTGTCGTCGTTGTCCCCCTTGACTTCACTACCTTACACCGTGAACTGGTCTAAGCCCTTTCTCCTCGAGGTGCTTTTGTCTAGAGTACTTTGTCTCAGCAACAGGAGAAGAAAGCGAGCCAGTGCCCAAGAGTAAGGTGGCGAGTGGGTACATGCATCAGCCTTGCCACTCAAAGCAACGCCCCATCACAAAGCCACAAAAGCTCTCCTAATGCCTGCCTGATGCGCCGCACTCCCTTGCTCAGAGGTTAGTACCCCGTTTGGCCAATCTGCTGTTTTCCCAAGGACCCCATGGAAGTCCAGGTCAACGAAGCACTTACTGAGCAATGACCATGGTTTCCTGACTAGAGTTTTCAAGTAAAGGCAATCACGGGAGGGAAGTCCTACCCACTTCCATCAATTCATGTCTGCCTCTGCCTCTGGAGAGTACTCAATCAGAGACCGCCATCAGCTCCACTCAGAAGCCGCAAAACCCTTCCAGCTAATTGGCCCAGGAAGAAAACGGTGCCTGAAGGACTTCGTGGGACTTGACACAGGCTGCCCTCTGCTTTCTCCCTTCCTGGCAGTTATTTCCTGCAACGCTTGGGGGGGGCGTGAAAAAATATCTCTGTTGGTATCAGACATCTTTCCATTAGTGTTCGACAAAAGTAATCTGGGACGGGATGAAGAATATCAAATCGGTCACACTGATCTCAGACCTCCAGCCCTAGAACAGATGCCCCCAGCAGGGTCTCCCTAGTTATTAAGCAGCCCAAGTGTCTGTCTTTCCTCCTAGAGACGGTGGAAGATTCCCGATTCCCGGTCACCTATTTCCTGCCTGCCACACCGGAAAGTTAGCATCGGTGTTACAACTGAGAGATTTCCACTGAAACCTGCCTGGCTTCTCCCTCATTGTACACAATCCAAGACACTGGTACTAAATAAGGGCCAGGTAGAGTGTGGAAATCAAACAGCACAGCTTCCTGGGGGAGAAGCGCCCTATTGGAAGGGTTCTCTAGGCAGGCAGAATCAGGCCTGTGTCACCCTCGCCAGGTGGCATCACTTCATGAGTCCATTCTTCTAGCTGGTGTAAGATAGGTGTAGTATTCCATCTGACACATACCTACAAGGAAATATTTACCATACCTCCACACCCCTTTGAAAGCTTATTTTTTTAATGAACCTATGGAGATAAATACTGAACCCATGCCTGACACTTAAAAACACTCAGAAAACCTTGCTTGATTCCAAAGCTCAAACACTGTGTTTATTTGGCCCCGGCAGCTTGGACTTCACTTTCAAGAGCACATGCCCAGCGTGTTTGGGCTTTGTGGAGCCTGGCATTCAGTTCTAAACTGGACTCTTAGGGTCTACTCAGGGGACAAACATCCTAAAGCTTCACTGGGTATCAGTGTCCCATGCTTTAAAGTGAGCATGGCATGCTGTCAGAGAAGCTTCTCTTGGCAATGGACAGCAGTTGTTAGGGAGACAGATGTGTGGTTGGTCACAGAACAGAGACTCAGAGTTCAGCCCTACTCCATAGCATCTGCATCACACACACTCACCCTCTGCAACCGCCAAGTCTCAGAGAATGTTCCGGAATAGGAGGCAAATATATATATATAATGTGTGTGTGTGTGTGTGTGTGTGTAGGAGAGGGAGGGTGAGGAGTACTATGAAATGCTGTCTTCTAGACCTGACAGGACTGTCTCATGATATGATTATGAACTATGGCTACCTGCACAAGATCAAGCCAACCAGAATTCCAGCAGAGATGAGACCTTAGCCCTTAAGAAGGAGCAGGTGACAGCTGCTTGGGAAGGGCGCATCATTCTTTCTGGAGGGCGCTCTCCTGGATGGCCCCACACTCACACACATATAGATGGGCAGCACTAACTGGATTTAGTGCGTGATATATAAAAATAAAAACAGACACGAAGCTTAGAGGGTAACAAGTTGAGGGAAATGTGGGGAGGGCTGGAGAGGTGAGAGGGGGTAGATAAGATCACCTTTCATTGTAAACCCGCACGAGAGTCTCAAGAGTAAAGAAAAAAATGTAACCTCAAAACTGATAATGAAGCAGCCTTTCCTAAACTTCTGATCCAGCAGGGCAGAGTGGGCCTCGGATCCTCAGGCACGTGGTGTTTGTATGGAAACCCCAAGTCCTCTTGTTGCAAAGGGCTGCTTGCGCATGAGGTACTAATACTACAAGAAAGTGACTGTGGCAGGTAGTTTCCATTAGATTTTATCTGGCAGAGAAAATGCATCCAGACTGGGAGGTTGGCTCTGTGGACGAAGTTGGGGTTCTGCAAGTGTGATAACCTGAGATAGAATGGCCCAGAACTCAAGTGAAAAAGTCAGGCATGGTTGCACATGTCTGCAGTCCCAGCATTCCTATGGGGAGATGGGAGGCAGAGACAGAGCCTCAGGAAGCTTGTGGGACGGGTAGCAGAGGCTAACATAGCAGAGACTCTATCTCAAAGCAGAAGGCAAAGACCAGCACCTGGTGTCTGCTGATCTGTTCATGGGTCACATGCGCGCGCGCACACACACACACACACACACACACACTCACACACAAACACGCACACTCACACACACACAGCTTTTAAAGGAAAAAATTCTATGCATTTGTCATGCAAAACCCGGTTGTTTTTTTGTTTTATTTTTTATTTTTATTTTATTTTTTTTGCACTATTGGAGACTGAACCTAGAACCTCACACTCAGTAGGCACGTACTCTAGTACTGGGCTGTATCCATTTCTCCCTTTTGCATTTAAACTTTTTGAAGAGTGTTTTTATTTATTTATGTGTGGCTCATATGTCTGTGTGTATGTGCGTGTGCATGAGTGTGCACCTGAGTGCACAGAAACCAAAAGAAGGCACTGAATCATTTGGAGCTAAAGTTACTAGTATTTGCAGGATGTCTGGCTTGTCATGTGGCTTCAGGAACCCAAACTCTGTTCCTCACCGTTGCAAAGCAAGGGCTGCTAACCGCTGAATTATCTCTACAGCCCCCTTTAAAACTTTGAGACAGGGGTTTGCTAAGTGACCCAGAATGACCTCGAACTTGGGATTCTCCTGATCCAGTCTCCCAAGAACCTGGAATTACAGGTTTTTTACCACCAGAGCATATGCAATTTTTGATTCATATACAATAGTTTTCACTCATCACAAATATTAAAACTCATGACAGCTTGCTTAGAGATAAGCAAAAATAATACAGTATCTCTTACACATAGATATTTGTAAAAAGGACACATTTGAGCCTACTCTACTCAAACGATGGCAGGTCATTAACGATTGAAATTCAATGGGCCAAGTAAAGGCATATTTTACTAAACACACTTAGTAAGTGTGTGACATAAACACTGTTAAATCTTTACAAGATAAAAAAAAAAATTCCAGATTTGATAACATGGGAAATGAGGGCAATTAAGTTCATTCCTTCGCTCAATAAATGATGTTGCTTAATTTACCTAATCTGGTTCTAGGATAAAAATGTGAAGATTTCAGAAGTCAGGAAGGTTAGATGTTTTATTAAGACCAAAAACCAGTTTCTCTTTTTGGAAAAAAAAATTTAAATAAACCAAATAACTCTAAGTTAAGGGTCCTCAGGGTTTTTGTCAGTTAGGCTTGATTGTCAGCTTGTCAGCGGGTCTAGAGAACCTGGGAGACAGAACCTAAATGGAAGAATTGGCTAGGTCGGATGGGCCTTTTGGAATGTATGTGGGACACTGTGTTGGCTGGCCATGAGCACAGGAGGGCCCAGCCCACTGTGGCAGCACCATCCCTAGGCAAATGAGTGCGGGCTATATCAGGAAGCTAGCTGAGCAAAACCAGCAAAGTGAGGGAGCAAGTAAGTAGTAGCAGTCCTTCATGCTGCCTGCCTGCAACTCCTGCCTTGCCTGCAACTCCTGCCTTGCCTGCAACTCCTGCCTTGCCTGCAAATCCTGCCTTGCCTGCAAATCCTGCCTTGCCTGCAAATCCTGCCTTGCCTGCAAATCCTGCCTTGCCTGCAAATCCTGCCTTGCCTGCAAATCCTGCCTTGCCTGCAAATCCTGCCTTGCCTGCAACTCCTGCCTTGCCTGCAAATCCTGCCTTGCCTGCAACTCCTGCCTTGCCTGCAACTCCTGCCTTGCCTGCAAATCCTGCCTTGCCTTTCCTCAGCGATGGGTTGGGACCTGGCTCCTTTGCTCCCCAAGTTTCTTTGATTATAGAATTCTATCATAGCAACACGAAGGAAGCAAACGAGAACAGGCATTATCTGCATGCATCTTGATGGCCACAGTAGAGATGGGTACCATGGACACATAGTCAGCTGTATACATATATTAATGATGCTGGGGATGGAATTCAAGGTCTTGAGCACACCACGTGGGTGCTCTAACACAGAGCTGCATCCACAACTCTTATATTTTCAAAGAAGGTCTTGAAATTCAGCTCAGGTTGACCTTGAACTTGTGGTCCCTCTGCTTCACCCTGCTGAGTGTCAGGGTTACAGGGTTGTACCGCTTTTCCAGGTTTTTGCTTCTTTAATAATAGCCCTATATAGTCGCTGACAGAGTGGAAACAGACATCCCCTTCAATAAAGCCACTTTCAAAGTCACAGAGATGCAAAACGATGGCTCTCTGACTCTGAGCCAGGAGCTCTGTGTTGAATTCCATAAAACCTTTCAGAAGGCAAAATGTATGGCGGAGAGACCAGGCATTCAAGTCTGATGCAGGATGGGGATAGAATCTTCTGCTCCCTCTTCTCATATCTTTCCTGGAAAATGTTAACAATTCAGAGCCTAGCAGCTGGGAGATAATCACCCTGTCTAGTTCCTGGGCCACCTAGATGGGTTTTAAGGACAAAGACCCAGAACCACTAACATTCCCTCCAGCCAGACCCGCCTATACTCACTTCTCTCCCTCTTACCCAGAGGCTCTGCCCCTAGAAGTCCAGTCCTTCCACCAGGAAAGATGTTAAGGTCAAGCTATTTGGCAGCTAACTTCCCCCAAACAAACCCATGACAAGCCCAATAAAAGGGCACTGAGGTGACATCAGTCAATATGTATTAATTTTGATGCCTGCCAGTCATACAGCCCTATGCTTAAAACACTAGAAAAAAAAATCAAGAATCAAACAAACAAAAACAATCCAGAGAGGTTGAGAAATCATGTATCAAGTGTGTACTTCATTCCAAGCCCCTGTGCTATGCTAGAAACAAGCAGATATAAAACATGGCCATGGCCTCAAGACATAAGAACTAATTAGCGTTTTAAAATACATGCTCACGGCAACATAGAGCTGGGAAGAATACAAAGTCAAGAGCGGGTGTCTTTGACAAAGGAATGAATGAAATGCTATAAAAGAATGAGGGGCCTGGAGAGATGGCTCAGTGGTTAGGAGAACATGTTGTTCTTGCAGAGAAGCCAGATTCAATTCCCAGGACCCATATAGTGGCTAATAACTATAACTCCATTTCTAAAAGATGCTGCCCACTGGTCTCTGCTGGTCATGTGTACACACGTGTACACAGTCATACAAAAACCCTAAATACCCATACACATAAAAATAAAATAAACAAATCTTTTGAGAGGGAGAATGAATACCATCCTTAAGGTGGGGCTATGGGCTCAGGGATTATACATAGCAAACATGAGAGCCAGAGTTCAGAATCCATGTAATTTCCCATTGGGCATGGTAGTCTGGAAACCCAGCCTCTGTGAGTAGAGCCAGGAGGCCCCCAGGTAAGATGGCCAGTGAAACTATCATTATCAGTGGGCTCTATGTTTGATCAAGAGACCACCCCACCTCACTGCGTAAGAAGGAAGAGCAATTGCCAAATTGCCTAGTTACATGGATATCAAGGTTGACCAATGTGGGCGTGAGAAGAGTGACACTGTGTGGGAAGTTAGTCAATGGCTCGGAAGAAGTGTCCTCTAAGAATGGAGAGACTAATTTGTGCAGCAGACAGAGCCATCTGAGAAGCCAGAAATGATACTGGTAAGCAAGGACTTTAGGAGCCAATCTCAAGAAAGACTGTGTCTGAAGTCCTTGGAGTATTTTACTGAGACTAAAAAGAGCTCTGGGGTAGATGCAGTTTATATGCCATGTAGCAGTCAAGGAAGCAGGGAAGCAGTAGAGACCAGATGATGATATCTTTGGGGCCTCTGGCTTGTCGGATTGGTAAACTATGACATTAAATCTGACTTGTTATTAATTTTTATAAATAAAGTTTTATTGAAACATAGGCCTGTTCATCATTTGCATTTTGTCTGTAGCCACTTCCATGCTACAGCAGCAGATGTATTTGTAATAGAGTCCTTTGGTTATGCAAAGCCTGAAGCATTTAACATCTAGACCTTCCCTGAAAGGCATCTGCTGACGGCTGCCCTGGCCTCAGTTTTCCCAGCACACGTGGTCCAGTAAACGCGGAGCTGGCAGCCTCACGGTGAATGAAGCCATCAGCCTAGGGGATGTCCCCAGTCTCCGGACGCTGTCAGCTCTCCCTCCTCTGATGGGGAGGTGTGGCAGAACTCAAGGGTCTTCCCAGGACTTAAGCCCTGGAAGAGAGCAACTCCCTCGAGAGCTTGAATTCCTGTGGCATCTCTGCTGTTTATATTGAAAATACCACAAGAACTCATTTTTCATGCTATTTCAGCTGAAAACAGGCATGGCGGCACCCCAAGCTAGAGATGGGGAGGGGCTGTGTTTGTGCAGTGGGGCTCAGCCTGCCATGCCCCAGGTTGCCTGGCCCAGGTGCGTTGGGCACAGGCCAGGCTTTCTTCTGGGATACTGGGCTTGAGGAATGAGCGTGTGTTGAGGGGGGAAAAGGTGTCTCCTCTCATCTGGAAAAGCAAAACTCGCAAGCTGGCGTTCACACATCCACCTTGTTCGACAACCTAACATGGGTCATTAATTGAAATAAAATGAAACCAAATGCAAACCAGATGTTAGCGTATACTCTCCCACACACAATTCCTAGACAAATCGCCAGATGGAAATACACTAGAATGTCCCCCATAGCTATTTGAGGGGCATGGATTTACCTGTCTCTATTTCAAATTCTTGGTTTTGTTTTGTTTTTCTTCTGGAACGTGTAAGCCAAGGAAACCAAGACAAAGGCAGATAAATTATACCTTAAAATTGTGTTCTCGGGGGTGGAGAGATAGTTTGGTCAGTAAAGCTCTTGCCTTGCAAGCGAGAGGATCTGAGTTCCATCTCCAGAACCCATGGGGGGAAACAAGGTGTGTGTTGCCACAGCCCCAGGAAGCATGAATAGGCAGATGCTCAGGGCTCGCTCCCCAGTCAGCCTACCCTCCACAGAAAACTCCAGGCAAGCAACGGACTTGTTTAAAAATCAAAACAGATAGCACCTGAGAAATAACATCTGAGATTGAGCTCTGGCTCCACACACTCAAACACACATGTAATCTCACACAAGCACATGCATGTGACAGCCGGGCGGTGGTGGCGCA
>JAQHUG010000082.1:2125458-2141644 GCA_028555095.1 Dicrostonyx torquatus
GGACCAAGGTGGCATACAGACACATTCAGAAAAGGGAAGTAAAAATCATTTGTGACAGACTGTAACTAAATCCCTGAAAGAAGTTCTTCATAAAAGGAAACCGATACAGGTAGAAATAAGGATCACTGGGCAGCCAGATGGATGTGTGGATGAGGGATGGCCACAGCCTGAGTTCAATCTCCTAGTTCTATGTGGTGGGTGATTGCTGACTCTCTCCACATGTGTGCTGTGGCATGTAGATATCTAACCAGACATATGGACACACACACACACACACACACACACACACAGACCAAAAGATATTGAAAAGTGTGGAACAGTGGCGATGAAAAGAAAGCAGAGAATGCAATAGTCCACCCTTCTCTAGAGATCCTTAGCACACGTTGGAAAGAATAAATCACAAACTGAAGGACTGCTTAAGAGTTTCAGAACTATAGACCATAAGCGGGAAGTAAGGGCAGGATTGCTGTGGGTACAGTCATTATCATTTTTCAGATATAGTAAAAAGCTAAATGCATACATGTAACCCTTAAAAAAACTATATAAAATCTGCATAAAATTTATGATCTGAAAAGAGTAGAAAAACCTTAACTTCAAACATACTACATTTACTTATTCATTATTTATTTATTGTCTGTGAATGTGTGCACGTATGTCCATGTGCTTACCACACAGCTTACGTGGAGGTCAGAGGGCAGCTAGCAGGAGTCTGCAACGGACAACTTGTGTAAACCTAGGCTCTTTCTCCATCATGTGGGACCCAGGGATTCAACTCAGGCTGTCAAGCTTCATAGCAGGTGTTTTTACCCACTAAGGGTAGATACAAGTTTCAATGTTTCCGTAACATTAGAGTGAACAGAAAATGACAGACAGATGTGGCTCCTGCTTTCATGGCAACAGTTAAAGTAGCAGAACACTGATACTTAAAGGTAAGATTCCTAAAATCCTGTAAAGGAGAGTGTTGTGGCTCCAGACCGAAGCAAGCGGCTAGGGGATTCAGGACTGCCGTTGGTGAGAAGTGAGCACCAAATGAGAAGAAACGATCCTTGAAGATGCAAAGTCCTGAGCCTGGAACCACATGGAAAAAACTGGAGTAGTGAGAAAGCAGCATGCTGGGTAAAGAGTTGAGGGAAGACAAGGGTCGATGAAGACCTTGTAGGATCCAATACAATTCTGTGTTTTGTTCTAAGTGCGGAGGTGATCTGGGGAAGTCTGGGACATGGACAGTAAAGGATTTCCAGGGAGAAGCTCGCTCACCTTCACCGTGGGTGAGAGGTTCTGGGGAAAGCATTTACAATGTCCGCCTGCAGTCAGCCAGACAAACAAGGTCTCTGGCAAAATCCAGCTTTCTCCTTCCTTTGACAGCTGAATGGTTAGCTCCCCTGTGTGTTCAAACCTGGGTTACATCTCGCAGTTCAGATGACTTATCTGAAAGGCGACAGCCAGTTTGATCTCTTTGGCCTAAGGGGAGAATTAAAAGGTGTTTGCGTTGCAGAAATAATCAGAGTCAGACATCTTGAAATTAAAATTCTTTGTCAGCCTATCAATATTTATGAATGTGTAGTTTCCGACAGCCCCATTCCACAATTTCCATGCGTTGCAGGTTGAGAGCTGTTCGGTCCTGGAGATAAGATCTCTCCAATGGTACATTTCTTTCTCACCGCACAAAGGAGCATTTACTCCAATCTCTGACTCATCGTGCAGTAACCTATGCCCACCTTTCTCGCTGAAAGCCTCCAGAGTGACATTTCTTTCTTTCTTTTCCCTTTGAAAGCTTTAATGAACCGATTTGGGCATTCAGCTGTTTTGGAGAGAGGAATTTCTTTATGTACAAGAGACCTCGCGAGGTTGAATAAGCTTCAAGTTTCCCCACATATAAACAGCTCTAAGACCCATCTGAATGAATAAGACACAAACACTGCATACTATAGTCAATCCAGTTTGCACTGAAGGCAAGATTCAAATGCTGAATAAAAGGCTTCTGGCTATAGTTCCGATATCGACTCATCCTGCAATGTTGACCAAGTCATTTGCCCTTGAGGCTTCAGTTTCATTACCTGTAAGATATTTGTTCTTCTTATGTATCTACGTGTATAAGAGCATGTGCGTAGGTATATACCTGCCCATGCATATATGTGACCACACAGTGACTGCCATCCTTCCTTTCTAGACGGCTCCCAGGTCTACCTTGTCTCGTCACCCCAACTCAGTCATCATGTGAGATGCCCACATAAGCGTATGATAGAGACTCAAGGGCACCCCGTGTGCAGCATCCACATCAAGAGCCAATAACTGAGTTCAAATCTCAGTTCCACATCTAACGCATGAGAGCCTTAGCAAAGTAAAGACCTTTCTAAACCTGGTTTCCCTTTCTGTGAATGTGTTTTTCTAGATTTGTGAAGTCACCAGCCTCTAGTGTCATTGCCTGGGAGAAAGTGTTTTGTGAACTAAAGTGGGCTTTCATATGACATGTTTCCACTGCATCCAGGCTACGGGTGGACTCTCTTAAACCCCTGAAACCTCAAGACTCCATCAAGAAGTGGATCCGACTACTTGTGATGAATGGAAGCAAGAGTGTGTAAAGTTTATATGGAGAGACTCTAACACTGAAGAAGAGAAAGCCGTAAAAATGGAGGTGGGGGCAGAGACAGTGGACCTGAGCTAATGGGAGCTCACGGACCCTGGAACGACAGCTAGGGAACCTGCAATGTACCCACCTAGGCCCTCTGCATGTAGATTACAGTCCCTAGCAATGGGACCAGGATCTGTTCCTGGCACATGAGCTGGCTTTTTGGAACCTATTCCTGATGCAGGAATGTCTCACTCAGCCTTGATGCAGGGGGAGGAGGTCGGTCCTGTCTCAACTTGATATGCCATGATTTGTTGACCCCATGGGAGGTCTGCCCCTTTCTGAAAAGAGGAGGAGTGGATGGGGGGAGGGAGGAGGATAGACAGGAGGAGGGGGAAGAGAATGGGAAGAGAGGAGGGAGGAGAAACTGTGGTTGGTATGTAAAATAATGAAAAAAATTTAATTTAAAAAAAAAAGAAAAGAAAAATGGAGGTGGGGAAGTCCAAGGCCATGAGCCAAATGTTCTGGGAACAGCTAGATACAGCAAGGAACATTCAGCTGCATTCAGCCTATATTTAGGAACCCAGGTTATGGTTCTGGAACTGTATCCTTCTCTCCCACCTATTCTCTACCAGAAACATGAATTCTGTGATGTCTTTCCAGGTGTCACTCAAGCAGATAGCTATACGCCGATTTCTACAAAAGCCACCGTGGACCCTACTCTCATCTCAACAGCTAGGAAAGTCTTTCCTTCTGAAGGGGGCAGTCTGGGATCCCCACTCACCAATATGCTCTGTGGTTTTCTGATTCATCCGGATCCAGCACAAAGCCTGGTGTCGCTTTGTTTGGGCTTTGCAAACAATCCTGCTCAGTGTTAGCAGCCCTATATACTGAGGGCATAAATTTCATAGCTAGTGTGGTTACCCGCTGCTGTGGTACGAGTCAGCTCCCGAAGCATGACTTAGGTCATCCATGTTAACACGTCTCATGTTTCTAAGGGTAGACAGGCTCAGCAGAACAGATTTTCCATTGGCCTTTATGGAGTCCCCTACAGCACTGACATCAGATAAGATCAGGCTGGTGCCATCTGGGATGTCTGCCTCTAGATTTAGACAATCTATCAACTGTGCAGGAAAACCAACAGGGTTTCCAGATTCTTTTCATGGTGCTTCAGGGATCCCACGCTGAACATGGCAGAGGAAAAAGGTAAAGCTGTCCTCTCCACTCAGGGTTTGGCTGGGAACCCCTAGGACATCAGTCTATTGTTGAAGTATCAATAGATCCAGCTAAGTTTCTGTATTCTAGACTCAGACACAGCTAAGCTCCATGAATAGCCCAGACTTCAGCTTCCCCCGAGCGCCCACGGTCCTTAGTAAAGGTGATCACAGATTCTACTGAGCACCTGGCAAGAGAAGGCAAGCTTGGTGTTCTGATGGGAAATAGAACACATATATCCCGAGGGAGGCAGGCAGGCTCGTTGGCATCATCTCCAGAGACTTCTTGCACAGAACTCAAAGCTGATGAAACTGGTGTGCTTTTAAACGCAACTTGATTTCTTTCTGCACAGTGGAGCGCATATCCGTTGGCTAAGAATCCACTACCCTGGAGGATCCCAACAAGTGTTACTGTTACCCCTATTTGGTTGAAATTGCTTGAGAAACATCGGTTCTGCTGTCAACTTCTGCCACTTTTTTGTCATAGTAGGAACTTGAGTGTTCACGTTTTCCTAGTGTTTGAGTTGCATAGAGAAAACACACATTGGGGCTGGCATGGATTGAATGGTGATTCCCACATAATTTATGTCTTTACATATATAATTAAGGATCACCAGACAAAATCACCTTAGAGTGGATCCCAAATTCTATGACAAGGGTCTTTTCTAAGAGAAAGACAGAACTGGATGTGGAACACATGTCTATAATTCCAGCCTGTGGAGGCTGAGAAAGAGAACCATGAGCTGGAGTCCAGTCTGCACTACAAAAGAAACTGCAAAGAAAGGGGACACCGAAGGACAGTAATGTAAAGACAGAGATTGGAGCGTTGAGTCCGTAAGCTAAAGGATTCCAGGAGTTGCCTGCAGACTACAGAAGCTGGGGAAAGCGTAGAACACAATCCCTGAGAGTTTCTAGGAAAACAAGTCCTGCTGATACCGTGCGTTCAGGCCTCTGGCCTCCACAGTAAACATAAGGATAGATCTGAGTGGTAGTAAGCCACTACATTTATGGTATGCCAGCCATAGGAAAGGACTGGAGTGAATAACTCACAAATAGATCTGAATTTCTGGGACTAAGTTTAGAGAAGCCAAGCTCAGGAAGAAAATGTAGCAAAAGACCTCACGGTAATAAATTTTGGTTCAGATTTGACTCAATTTAAATCTGATCTGGGTTCTCTCATTTGGGCCATGATCCTAGAACTCAGGACTGGACACTTAATATTCCAGACATTTACTATTTAATAATCTTCTAGCTATCCAATGGTCTTCGAAACATAGAAGTATTGGATACTTTCCACATCAGGACTGAAGCCAACCCACAGAGGTCTGGATGCATACACGGGAGAGAGAAAGTATCAGACAGGAGAGGTGGCTGGGCTTCTGGATGGCAGATGTGAATATTTCACAAGTTTGGACTCTCACTGGGAATAAGGGTGGGAGAAACCATGCCCAGGCAGTGAATGTCTGCACACTCGAATGGCAGGGCCTTCTGACTATGACATCGTTTTGCCTAAGCTGGAGTCACATGGTCTACACTGGGTGAAAGGAGACACGGCAGAACAGGAAAGGAAGAGGAAGACATTGATCTCTTTTCGTCAAAGAAAACAAGAGACAGCCCCTAGCAAAGCCCCCTTGTCTCTTTCCTTTCCACGGCTGACTTTTCTTTTCTGTGAGCTCATCAGAGATCCATGTGGGTGAACACGAACTGGAGACTACAGGATCCGGGGAGAGCCAACATTCAAACTGACACATGCATTGAACAGCTGAACAGCCAAACCTCGGCACTGGATATGACTGTGATGGGGGACAGACAGGACACCTTCACAGAGACCTTCTTATGAGCTGTATCTTTTTCTATCTGAGATGTGTGCACTTTCTGGGAGTCACACAGAGCCTGATAGACAGCCATGCTGCACTCTACAATATCTTGTGTCACTGCTTCCTAACCTTGACAAGTGTCCTGGAGTCCGATTACTTAACCCAAAGGGAAAATGAAAGTACGCTGAGTAGTTAAAAAAAAATGAGCATTTCTGAGTCCTCAATGATAAGAAGGTACATAAGATGACGACCATAGATCATTCTCTCTGAAAATGTCACTTGTAGGTGGCATTTCCATCGGCTTTAAAATAAAAATCTCCAGACATTTATAATTTCTAGTATCTGTTTATTGACAGTGGCTGAGAGTCCTCACTGCTCTGACAGATGACCCACCTTCATGTCCCACTACCCACAGCTGGAGATACACCACTTCCTGCAGTGCCAACTCCAGAGGATCTGCCACCTTCTAGTGGCCTCTATGGGCACTGCACTCATATGCACAGACACAAACCCACATAGACATGAAAAATGAAGTAATTTTTTTCATGAAAACAAAAACAACGTATTCTTCATAATGTCTAGGACTTTGTGCATTCTGCTGACTGTGGTATCCTTCCAAATGGTATCTGATAGGCGCCAGTTAACACAGATAAATGCGTTTGACACCGACTTCGAGGAGGACATTGTAGTACTTGTTTTATTTTCATTTATTATTTATGAATATGTACATGTGAGGGATCACTTAGGTGCCAAGGCACACGTGGGGGTCAGAAGGCATTCATGGGTCTCAGTTCTCCCCTTCCACCATGTAGGTCCTGGGGATCAAACTCAGGCCGATAGGAACGGCAGCAAGTGTCTTTACCCACAGAGCCATCTTCTACTCCACAGTATTGGGCCTCTGAAGGTACACTGTACAAACCTGAGGGGTTCCTCTTTGCAGATTACAAAATGAATCAATTATTGTAACAGCAAAGACAATATAGGAACGTTCGTGCTGAGGAAGTGTCAACATTGTCCATTGAATAGGTTAGATTCAGACAAAACTCTGGGACACGATGGGGGTGAGATGCCTATTACCTGAAGGTCGGACTTTCTCTTTCCACAGTACCAGATTAGCTAGTACCTTATATTCTTGAGTCACGGCTTCTTTATTCAGCAGATCTCTCTGCCTCAATAATCACTGAAATCTATTTCTGTGACCACACAGGGTGGGACTATGAATTAAGGAGCAGAACTGAACATCTGCACCCTGGAAGTGTACAAGCTCCTTTATAATACCCATAGGCATGTATGCTCAGAGAACATTCACTTCCCACTCTGAAAAGATTTCTCCACCATTCTTTACTTTGTTTTTTTTATTTTTTGTTTTTTGGTTTTTGTTGTTGTTATTTTTGGTTTTTCAAGACAGGGTTTTTCTGTGGCTTTGGAGCCTGTCCTGGAAGTAGCTCTTGTAGACCAGGCTGGTCTCGAACTCACTGAGATCCACCTGCCTCTACCTCCCAAGTGCTGGGATTAAAGGCGTGCGCCACCACCGCCGGTCCCATTCTTTACTTTGTCACTCACCAAATCCAAGCCAGCTGTGCTAGGGAGGGATAAGTTTCCATTATTATTGCCTTGCACTAAGTATGTTCTTGGGGTTCTGTTCTCCAAATTCTCTCCAATAGATGGCTGCCTAAACAAGGCATTTTACCACCTCAGTATGAAGTATGACTCAAGGAGGGTCACACGAAGAGAAGAAGGCTGATCTCAAGATCTCACACACTGTATGAGTCCGTGCCTAAGCATCCTTGAGATGGTTGCATTATAGAGATGGTGGTGCAGCTCAGTGGTGCAGGTTTTAAGTCTGGAGAGCAGCACAGGATGGGTATGTAAATAAGGGGGAACACTGGCAGCTCTTTGTGGTGATGGAGTGAGTAGCTGCGCCTGGATTGTGGTGCTGGCTACACAAACACATGATGCGTGTAAACATCTACACACACAAATGCATATACAACTGGTGCACTCAGAGTAATCTCGGAGGACTGTCAAGTCATTTTCTTGGCTGTGGTGCTCGTTACACAGGACACAGCCACTGAAGAACAGTTTTACATTAAGTAAAATTTTTATGTGCTTGTGAACGCCACCACACGTGTGTCAGAGTCAGAAGACAAGTTGCGGGAGATGTTTTTCTCCTTTCATCATGTGGGTTCCAGGAGTCAAACTCAAGTCATCAGACTTGGCATTGCTTTCCCTAACCACTGAGCCATCATACAGGCCCAAGAAGAAATGGTTTTCTGAAGCTACAGGTCATTCAGCGCTTCCTCTCAGAGGTCACTGTATAGTCTAAGTTGCTCTATTTACCAATCAAGACTTGGGAGTCAAATGTTGAGGTGAAAACCTGCTAGATCAGAGGAGCCAAAAAAAACAACTAGCTGACCTTTCTTTTTGGCCAGAGATCCAGCAAGAGAGAATCACCCCACCCAACTCAAACCAAAAAGACTGAGAATCTCTAAGTCCCTCCATCCCTATTCCTGGCTCCTCCATCCTCTCTATGCCTAATTCATGCCAACTGGTCATTGGGTCCGCCCACTGATCCAAGACTAACTTTATTAACACAGTCTCAGAGTTTCACACTTCAATCCAATACTCTCCAACAATAGTCATCTTATAGAGTTGTGGTTTTCACCGTGTGGTCACATCCCAGGTCAACAGCATCAGTGTCACGAGAAAACTTGTCAAAAGTGTGAATTCTCAGGCTATAGACATTCCCCAGACACTCTGGGGAATGAAGCGAGAGATCAGCTCTCTCGGGCCATGTAGGAGACTTCAGTGTCTTCCATCCTTCTCTGTTGTTGAGATAAAACACCGTGTCAAAGCAGGGTAAGGAGGAAAAGGTTTGTGCTTCAGCTCACCATTCTGGGATACAGTCCCACGAGAACAAAAAAGTCACAGTTAGCAGGAGCGTGGAGATCTGATTGTATAAGATCCGTAATCAGGAAAGGAGAGCAATGAATGCATACATGTTAGTAATGAGCTTACTGGTGATGAGCTGGCTCTCTTCACTGTCACTCAGTCAAGGATCCTCTGCCTAGGGAAGGCCCTCTTCACTTACTAAAAATCAAGATTTCTAACAGATCAATCTGATCTAGACTGTCCCTTCCTCACCCAGATTCTGTTTCTGAGGGGTTCTAGATTTTGTCTGACTATCACACTGATCATAACACTGAAGTTTCAAAACTACCATCTTAGAACACAGGAAGGGTGTCTCTATTTTTGGAATTGGTTATAATGTGAAGATAATCGTTTTGTTTTTCTCTTGAAATGCTACGGATTGAACCTTGAACCTTGGGCATGCTGGGCCAGTTCTGTCCCTGTATTACATTCCAGAAGAGAAACTATTTCTTAATGACTTAGAAACAGAATGTAGGGATGGAATAAATCCCTTATAAAATTATTTTGCCCAAATCTTCTGCTATTAGCAGCATTGAATGTTTATTTATTGTTTTTATTGGTGAAATAGTAATAAATACTACTTACTTTGGTGGTTGCTGCTCAGAGCCAAACTTTTATGCTCAGCTATAGTAAACTCATTATTTCATTCACTTAGCATATGGATCATCTCTTCTTGTCTTTGACCCAGTTTTTTGTTTTTATTTTATGGAATTTTGTTCTTTGGGGAAAAGTAGAGAAGTTATAAATACAGGCGGTAAATAGAAGAATCCTTAACAACAGTGGCAGTATGTTCTAGTTGCTGCCACATGCCTGCTCCGAATATCAAATCCAGGTCATGCAGGCCCCACAGATGTTAGCAGATAGTAAATTATCTCAGAAAAATAGATTACAGAGCAGAAAACTCAAAACAGTGCCTAGGAAAAACATTTTCATGCGTAATTCCTAAGAAGGGTCTTGTGAAATACAATCATTATTTTTTGTTTAAATGTAAGGGAGAGAATTTAAACTTAGATTTATTACATCCACATATTGAAAACTATCATTCTTTTGGCTCCTCACCTTTGAGTGAGGTTTTCTTGTTGATAATCATTTTTCCCTTCCATCATATCCTGAACTAAACAACGTGTCTTTCAATTTTCTGTGAGCCAACAGACCAATACAATTTCCAGATGACAAAATTTGAAATGTTTAGTCATAATCAGCAGGATACCAGGACTACTGACAAGGATAAGTCTCAGGGATGCATTAAACTTGGGGGTTGACCTATGATACACTCTTAACATTTCCTTTAAAATAAGAATAATGGAGCTGGAGAGATGGCTAAACAGTTAAGAACACTTGATGCTCTTGCAGAGGACCCCAGTTCAGCTCCCTGCATCCACATGGCAGCCCACAATTGTCTGTAACTCCAGTTCCAAGAAGACCTGATACCCTCTTCTGATCCTCTTGAGCACTGCACATATGTGGCACACAGACACACATGTAGATAAAATTACCCAGATGCATAAAAATAAATCTCAAAAATATGTAAATTAGATAAATCATCAGATGAAAATTAAATGAAAAGCAATAAGTATCATCAATTGTCACCTTCTGAACACCACCACCTATGTGGTGGACAGAGAAAATGAAGACCCAGGAGACTAGGTCACTTACACTGGCACTGGAATCCACTGGTGTAAACTCTGTCAAAGCTGCCTGGGTTATTCTGGGAGAATTATCTAGTCATTTCTGAGCTGGTCTCCCCCAGGCTTTTGATAACAGGCTTTGTTAAGCCAGACAACCACATAGACCCTCAAAAGTTGCCAGGCATCTGCCTCTAAGCCAGTGGTTCTCAACCTCCCTAATACTGCAACCCTTTAATACAGTTCCCCATGTTGTGTTGATCCCCAACCATAGAATTATTTTATTGCTACTTCATAACTATAATTTTGCTACTGTTATGAAATCGTGAATATCTGATATGCAACCCCCAGTGGGTCAAAACCCACACTGTTACCCAGCCCGAGCAAGACCAAACTGTAGACAGCAACACTAGAACATTCTAGACTCTAAATATCCACCCGTCCTTGGAGCACACACTCTTAGTGAGTTTCCCAGAACAGCCTTAAGCCATCACTGTAATCTTCATAGTTTAGAACAGCACAGACCTCTTCCCCTTTCTTTCTGGAGGTCAGAAGTGTGATGATTGTTTAAATGGCCAAATATTAAGATATTTGCAGGTTGGGTCTTACTAGAGAGAAGGGCAGAGCTGTTTCCTTATCTTGGGTGTCTCTAGAGGCTACCCATGCTCCCTAGTGCTTCACTCCCAACATCTACAATGTCAGCAGAAACCGGTGGAGACTTTCTCCAATCAAACTTGTTGTAGAATAATAGGTTGAGATGTGTTACATTTGTTTATGCTGTGAAATATTTGTTTAATGATGCAAAGATGCGTTGCATTTGTTTAACTCTGCAAACTTGTTTTACTTTGCCTTCAAGCACCTGATTGGTCTAATAAAGAGCAGAATGGGCAATAGCTCAGCAGGAGAAAGGGAAGGTGGAACTGCCAGGCAGAGAAATAGGAGAAGAACTCTAGGCTTGGAAGAAGGGCGAGGAGTGAGAAAAGGAGGCGGGAAGGATGAGAATGCCAAGGGTCAGACACATAGCCACACAGCCGGCCATGGAGTAAGGAGGAAAGAAAAATATATAGAAAAAAGAAAGGTAAAAAAAAATCCAGAAGCAAAACATAGTTGAAGAGAAACTGGATAATTTAAGTAAGAAAAGCTGGCTAGAAACAGGCCAATCTAAGACCTGGCATTCACAAGTAAGACCAGGTCTCCACTTACTTATTTGGCAGCTGTGTGGTGGGCCCCCAAAGAGTTTTTAAAAGGCCTACAAAGCCTCTCTGGTATGGACCCTTCTCCCACTTCCTCCATTTCTACTCACCCTTTTCACTTCCTGGGACCCATCTGAGTAGTCTGTATATAAAGATCAGCCACCTCAAATGCCATGTAAAGTGTTTATGGGGTATACACACTGAGACGTTGGTTTATTTATGAGTGGCCCAGTATTGTTTATCATAGCCAGGTGGCCAAAAGGACTGACAGACTCATTTACTGACCAATGGATGTCCATCTTGGGGTGATGACCCTTCCCCTCCTATGATGCAACCTATTTCCAGGAATGCTCATGAGCCACAGTTGAATCTAGGCTTCTTACTCCACCAATCCTTTAAGTTTTGCCTGCCAGAGCTATCGCATTGACCTTTTAAATGCATATTTCACAAGGTGGCTGTCCATAGTATATGAGAAAAAGCATCAATGTCCAGAATATGGGAGAATGGATCAGAGTTTAGAATACCCTAATGATGGCCATGTGAAAGAAACGGAACTGAGATATACAATGCCCTCCCTTGGTAGAGCATCTCTGAAGATGGCAAAGAATGGAGAGCAGAGATGTGAAATTGCTATCTCCTGAGCATGACAGCCATCACACACGTGTCCTCACAAGAGCTGTGGTTAAGACCTACACAAAAGCAAGCTGTTTAAAATTCCAGCATCGGTGAGAGAACAGTTAACAAGGATCTACCCCAACTGAGGAGTTGATAGCTGTCAGAGGCAGAGAATCACTTTTCTTTCGGGTGCATGCCCTGCGGTAGGCTGCCCTTGTCCCAGTGGATGGTCCTATACCCATGTGTATAAACGGTCAACACAGACGGAACTCGGCGAGTTGTAAATCAAAGAGGACGTGAGATGAGAGGGAGACATGCTGGGAAAGGCATGGGTGGGAGTAAAAAGATGTGAGGTGGAGATACAATCAAAACTATTGCATACGGGTAAGACATTCTCCATGAATGTTTTTGAGAAGTAGAATTCAGCGTTGGGTTAGAAGCTGGGACATTTCTGTGTGATTAGATACTCAGAATCACACAGTTGAGTGTGTGCCAGACCTGAGAGGTTAAGCAGAGGTGCTGAATCTCCAGAAGATGCTGGATGTGTGTACCCTGTCTTCTGTCTGCAAAGAAAACTTGCCATTCTGACCCAGGGAAGCCTTGCTGCTTAAACTGACTTCTAGCTATTTCTTTAAAATAGTATTTCAGCAAAGTTTCAGAATACTGGGGAAATTGTCCACCATGAATACAGAACAGAACACATAATTGTATGTTCATAATGGCATGTTACATGAGAATAAGCATTTTTGTTTAGCTTGAAGTAAATACCAAGAAAACAGTAACTGTTTCTCTTAAAGCTATTTATGGTGGATTTTTTTTTGTTCTTTTCCGTGTTTTCTAGATATTTTAAGTGGCCATGACTTTGGTAATAAGAGAAGCAAAAGGTATTTATTTTGAAAAGTAACACTAATGTGAAACATCACATTTTTCACCAATTCTTTTGGCAGCCTCATGACCGTAGATGGCTAGATCCGGATGCCCGATACCAGTGTTTTCTTTCTACTCTCAAAAACGTTCCTCCCTGGCCAGTGAGATGGCTTATTGGGTAAGGATGCTCACCGTTAAGCCTGTCAACTCCCAAGGCCCACCTGGTAGAAGTAGAGGACTGACTCCTTCAAGTTGTCTTCTGACACCACACACACACGGCACATGCACACCCACAACATATGTATATATAAAAAAAAAGATAAATGTAAAAATTATTCAACTGGATGTGGTGGCTTGTACCAGGCTCTTTATTTTGGCCACCAACCAGCTCCCAAACCATGACACGGAGACAAACTATTAGTTATGAATGCTCAGCCTTAGCTTAGGCTCATTTCTGAATAGCTCTTTTCACTTAAATTAGCAGTTTCCCTTCATCGACCTTGTATATCTTACTGTCACTGCTTCTTCTGTCAGGCTAGCTGGCAGCTGCCTGACTTCTGGTCCCTGTGTGGTCCTCTCTTTCTCCCTTGTTCTCTCCTCCTTCCCTCCACTCTTGAGCCTATAATTCTCCTCCTATTGATTCTCTCTGCCGGCCAACCCTGCATATCCCTCTTCTGCTTAGCTATTGGCCATTCAGCTTTTTATTGGCCACTGAAGTGACTTAGGCCAGATGAAACAAACACAACACACACGTACATCGTTAACCATATGTAGCACAAACAAATGTAACACATCTTTATGTCAGTCAACAAAGCATAAACAAATGTAACACACCTTTACACAATTAAGGTGATATTCCACAGCATAAAGAAATGTAACATATTTACAGAGTTAAAATAATATTCTACAACAGTGAATTCTATTTGGGAAGTAGAGATAAGATCAAAGTTTAAAGTCATCCTCACCTAATAAGAATCTCAAAGATGGCCTAGAATACATAAAACTCTATTGTAGCGTGGGGAAAAATGTCCTCTCCATTTGGGCATGGTGGCCATAATTCCAGTCATTTGGAGGCTGAGGCTAGAGGATGGCCACAAATATGATACCAGCGTAAAATCAGACTTGATAATTGTGGACTCTGATACCTGCTAGACCAAGGACACTGTGCAGGTTCGCGGCTCAAGGCGACTATTTAGAAAGACAATAGCCGAAGTTTTGTCTCCAGCCTCTGAGTCATTTGCAGATTGCCCCAGGAAAGGTAGCTATTTCCGAGCTGATGTGAGAATGGCAATGAGTGTGGATGAAAGAGTTGCCCCGGGGAGACAGGAGAGTTAGAAAAACCCCCAAGAGGGGAAGGAAAAAAAGACAGAGCGAGAAATAGGAACAAGAAGGCACATAGGAGAGTTTTAGAGAGTAGAGCAGAAGAAAAAGAGCAAGGAGCAGTTTGCAGAGAGAAGAGAGTTTAGAAAGCAGTGAGAGAGAAGTGGTTTTAAGAGAGCCTTAGAGAGCAGGAGGAATTTTAGGGAAATAGAATAAATACAGGCCCTCGCTGAAAAATAAGAGGAGCCTTTTAAACTGTGATGGTGTGAAAGCTTGTTTCTTTCCGTGCGTCTCTGAGCACACATTTGGGGAAAAGCTTCAGTTTCTATGTTGGGGCAATGGTCCCCGACAGATAATGAGTTAGGGGCCAGCCTGTGCTACAGTATGAGGGCCTATTTCAAGATTTTCAAAGATACGTGTTCTATCTCTGAAGCTACCCCGTCTCTGATTTCTAGGGGATCCTTACCCTACTCATCACCACATGTGGAGAGATAACCCACACCCCAACCCTGGCCACATCAGTAACCAAGTCTCCAGACCACATGAAGCTGAAGCTCCGCCATTGTGGAAGGCGGTGTATCAAAAAACACAGTGATTTACCCATCGCCCGGCACTGCCATCAGCACCACTTACCCAGAGCCTGTAACTCAGTACTTTCCCCTTCAGCTATCGCTACATCCATTGCTCAGGCAAGCTCCTTCGTGACCCAATTTCAGATCAAATCAAGAAATGCAGTCAGAGCATCTGTGACCCGAAGAACACAAACTGGGTCTCCCCAAAACCACATCCCCCAGATGCAATTAGCTTTAATCTTCTTCTGAATGTGTTCTTAATATAGGCTCTGACCACTGGCCATTTTTCTTATGTCTTGGTTTTTCAGCACTGGATTCTTGAGTAAGACCACAGACATTAAAATGATAATGTATCGTTTATAAATCATGGCTAAGCTCAAGGGGAGAAAAAAAAAAACCGTGTTCTGTCTCAAGTTAGAGAAGAAGAAAGTGAATTCAGGGCATGGTTGCCCCATTCCCATATTGGAGCTTGCCACATATAGACAGTCAGAGAGCGAAGGTCAACTCTGAAAGTCTGTCTAGGGATTTCCAAGATTAGCAAGCAAGCTCCGCAAACATGGTGGAGGGCATGTTTGCTCAAAGCCAAGGCTGTAAGGATTCGTGAAGGTGGAACGCTAGATCCCGATTACAGCAGGACCTAAAGCTTCTAACATACATGAGAAGAAACCTAAGGAACTAGGAATCCTATTGTGGGAGCTTGCACTCATCACGTTAGCAGGCAGGACGCAAGGCAAAGGCATCATGCGGACTGGGCCACATAATAGACTTTGATACCTTGAGTAAGAATTTAAAATCTTAGAAAAAGAAATCTTGAGCCTTACCTGATTTCCAAGTGAACAGTATCAAGGCAATCTCGTATAACGTAAAGGGTTGTTGATGACAGAGTACCCCGGAAGTCTTTTGAGCAATTGAATTGATGACCTTCCGTTTTGGTCTCAAAGGTTCAGAAATTTCTTAATAACTTCCTATCAGTTCAAATTATTTTTAATTTTTGTTTTGTAACACGTGTGTGTATGTATGTATGTCTCTGAGTGTGTGTGTGAGTGTGTGTGTGTGTGTGAGAGAGAGAGAGACATGTGTTCAGTGTCTATGAAGACCAGAAGATGGCATCAGGTCCCCTGGAACTGGAGTCACAGGTGGTTTTGAACCGCTGATCATGGGTGTTAAGAGCTGAGTCCAGGTCCTCTGTACATGCACGGTGTGCTCTGACCGTCTGAGCCATCCCTCCAGCTCTATTTTCTATGTTTTGCATCTGTTGATCCTTGCTCTGGGGGTTCCTCTTTGTAGCTTCAGTCCTTGTCTTCCTAACATTCAGAAAACTGATTGGCTACCTACACGGTTATTAGCATCTGTTTGGTGTTACTAGGCCACCAAAAACTTCAAATTTTTCATGTCTTCGTTTTGATGATAATTATTATCCTAATTACACAAACGGCTTTCTTTTTTCCATTTTATATTTTTAG
>JAQHUG010000082.1:2178325-2195723 GCA_028555095.1 Dicrostonyx torquatus
TAGCCCTAACCACTGAACCCTCTTGCCAGTTTTGATTTTTCCCTTTTTTTAAAAAAAAAAAACAGTGTATCCCAGTTGTCCTAGAACTCACTCTGTAGACCAAGCTATCCTCAGACTTACAGAGGTTCATCTGTCTCTGACTCCACTGTGCTGAAATTACAGGCATTACCCACCAAGCCCAGCTACTTTATACCTGTAAAAGGTTGAAGTCTATCACTAAAGAGGTTCTGTTCAAGCAAATATTTTAAATTACAGGTTTACGGACACTTTTACTGAGACCCTTTTGCCATTAATATTTTATTTACTCTCTGAAAATTTGATATATAATATATCTTGTCATATCCAACCCTAACTCCCTCTTTTCACTCTCTACAGCCCCCTGACAGCATGTCTTCTTTTTTAACCCCCTGATTTAAGTTAGTGCTGCCTGCATCCGCATGAGTAGCCTCCAGCAGCCATGCCACTGGAGAAAAAAATGATCCTCCTTTGCCTAGATGTCACCAATTGCCAATAGCTCCTCAGTGGAGGGGGCGGGGCCTTCCCAGTCCCTCTGAAATCCTTGCTAAAAAGTTGAGCGGCTTCATCTCTCACAGCTCTTGTTCAGGGAACAAGATGCCAGTTCAGGAGTGCAATGGGCACATTATATCCCCAAGAAAGCACGCTCCGCAGTATTTCTCCCCAGCCTCTGACTCCTACACTCTTTCCAAGATACTCCCTGAGTCTTCAGGGGATTTATATAGCTTGTTATGAATGAGCACTCAACGGTAGCCTTTGATCAGTGATGAGTCTCCACTTTAACTTCTACCCATGACCAGAAGCTTTCCTGACCAAGTTGAGATCAGCCTGGGTATAAATGTAAATATTTAGAAGGCTGGTGGATGTGTCCATTTAGCAAAATAACAATAGTAGATACACACACACACACACACACACTTACACTCTCACACACACACCTATGACCTCCCCAGCCATGGGATTTTGATAATATTCACAGTACCAGGTGTGAAGTTTCTCCAGTGGAACCACCCTTAAACCCAACCAGAAAGCAGGTGGTTACCACTGGAACAATCATTCTGCTATTGCTCCAGTATGCACACCTCGCCAGGCTAGTAGCGTGCAGGGTCCAGCCACTGGGTGAGTCCATCCGTGTCTTCTCTCGCCAGCAGCCTGCATTTCAGCTGTGAGCACTTTGGAACCCAGCCAGAAGGGAGCAAGTTTTCAGGTTAATTGCAACTTGATTTCTCTGTGTGGACCACAAGCAATGTGAGCTTTGTCTTCAGCAGAGGCAATGGCAGTATCCTGCGTAAGCTTATTTTAAAATTTCATCTGTGTGTTTATGGATTCATATGTAATATATATCATACATGTGTATGTGTGGGTATATATTCATGGGTATGTATGTATGTGGTGTGGAGACCAGAGGTCAATCCCAGGTCTCTTGCTAGCAATCGTGTGCTTTTCACATTCAACCTTATAGGGTCACTGTCTCTGCTTCCCCAGTATATACACACTATATACAGTATATATGAGGTTATATGTGAACACCTTTATACCAGGCTTTATACCTCAGTGCTAGGACCAAACTCAGATCCTCAGTTTCACATCGAGCATTTTTACAACTGAGCTATCTCCCTGCTCCACGAATTTTTTTAAAAATATTTTGTAGAGTGGCAATAGCAATTTCCAAATGTATCAGCATTAACCAATCTATCAATCACAGAGGCAAGACCAAGAGAATCAGGTTGGCTTTCTCAAGTGATAAGAAATAAGTCTTTTCTCAAAGAGAGAACAGGGCCTGCCACTTTCCAACACTGATGCAGAGGACAGACACACCTTCAGGGATATTCACTCCTCAAGTTATCTGGGAAAGCTTGTCTCCATGATGCGGAGGAAGAAAACACGTGAGATAGCCTCCGAGTAAACTTAGGGACATACCTCATCCTATTGCCACCACGATGTAAGGACACAGTGCTGGGCAATGATGGACAAGTGGATTAACAACTAGACCCTTGTCTTAAGCAATATGAATTCAAGTTCAGGCCACTCACCAGCCAGAGAAATAACAGACCCTTAAATTACAGTTGTGGGTGAAGACGGAGCTTTTTAAGCCTGGCTCCCAGTCAGGGTACAAAATGTGCTGAGACATAAAAAGAACCCTGTGCTGATGGGAATGTTTATCCAGAGAATCTAAAAATAGTCAACTGCTGAACTGTGGATGCCCAAAGAGTTGTGGGGTTTTTTTTTGTTTGTTTGTTTGTTTTGCTTTGTTTTGCTATAAGTGGATTGCAGGCCCAAATAATCCAATAAGTTATCAATAGAAAAATCCTATTTGCAACTCAGTTGGGTAAATTAAATTTAACCTGCTGATCAAATCAGGCAAAGTTAAAGTCCTCATCATTAGCTTAGTATCAAAGGATGTACAATTGATTAGTTATGTCTGCCACAGCTCTCGAAGTAGGAAGTAATAGTGTGAACGCCATGGACTTCCAGACGGTTTTCTTGAATTATTGTGTTAATGAAGTATCATCTAATTTCCAGACCTTTGTATTGAATTCTCCATCCTTGGAAATGCTGGAGTTATTTTCTTATGTTTCTCATGTGCTATTTATAATACTCCACTCTTTATTGTTTACATGTGTCTGCTTTTCCCCTTCTAAGCCATTCATCCTCCAGGGCTGGAAACCATGTTTTAGTTACAGTTGAATTCCTTTCCAATCCTAATAAATGAAATCTTCTGCCCATCATTTTGCTTATTCTCTAATTCAGCGGCAAATATTGACCATTGTTATGGTCAAGATGTGGTAGTATTCTCACCCAATATATTGCTGGGATCTAATATGGGATGTGAATAGTATTGAAAATTAAGTTCTGAGGAATTATTAAGCGATAAGGTCTCTCTCACAAAAGGAATCCATGTCCTCAAAGAAGGAACCCTTTTCTGTATTACTCGTCTTTTGTTTTTGCTTGGTTTTTTTTTTTTGATAATTTTCCTTTTGTATTTTGTGAGGGCGTTGTTTTCTATTTGATTGTGGGGGGGACACAAAAGTCACAAATTTGAGTAGGTGGAGAGGTGGAGAGAACTGGGAGGAAATGGGGAAGGGAGAAACATGACCAAAATATATTGTATGAAAACATTTTTTAGAAAGAACAATAATATGCCAAAATAAGATATCTAAGAGAACTCTTCTGCCCTGTAAGGGCACAGATAGAAGTCAACAACTATAAGGAACAGGCCCTTGATTATAGACTTCACAGGCCCCAGAACCATAACAACACATTTTGATTGGTTGTAAAGAACCTGGTCTAAGGGTAAGGTGTTTTGTAGAGCAGGTTGAAATGACTGCATCTACTCAGGAGCTGGCTAGATTTTGGAATGCAGCCATAAGCAGGAGCTGGCCCACATCTTCAGTGATCTTGGCCTTGTGAATGACTTGAAGAGATGCAAAGAAACATATCCTGTTCCCTGATGGTATGGTCTACAGCAATGCATTGATGATGTCCTTCAGGGGAAGTTTTATGTTTATAACCTCTGAAACAGACTTCTATACCTGGTACATGCTGACATTATGCCAGGAAGATAAGTAAGGTCATGAGAATCAGAGAAGTCAAAGGGCTTTCCTAGAGCTTCCAGGATAAATAACCTTTTTTTTTTAGGTAGCCATGAAACAAATACAGATATTTTGCACAGTGCTGAGATCTAATGTCTGATCTTTGACTAAATAATAATCCAACAAAGATGCCAAGTCCCAGTTTCTAGAACCTGTGAATAGATGAGCTTGGACCAGAAGATGGATTAAGTTTGCACATTAAAACCAAGTTGTACGTCAGCTGACTTCCAGATACTAACCAAATCCCTGACTTTTCCAACTGGGCCCAGGGTAATCACAGGCACTCTGTACATGGTAGGGAAAAGGACCGCAGAGAATCAGAGAGATGACAGTTGAAGATGAGCTCAACCAGACGTGATGGCTTTGAAGGCAGAGGAGGGGACCATTGCCAAGGAATGCAGGCGCCCCTAAAAGTTAGAAAGGAAAGGAAATGGATTTCCCCCAGAGCCTCCAAGAGGAACACAGCCCTGCCAACACCTTCGCTTTATCCTTTTGACTTCCAGAACTATTGGGAAATAGGAAAATGTGTTTTGTTTTAAAACCACTAAGTTTGTGATAACTTATTACAAAAAGCAATCAATAGAAAATCTTGTACAGGATTGCTGTATGCAAGCCAGTTTCAACATATGCCTTTACACTGTGTGAGCGTGTATGTGTGTGTATATGCATGTGTGTATGTGTGTGTTTTAAATGGGCTCGATATGTGGTATGTGTTAAATAAGCAACTATACCAGGTGTGTGTGCAATAAATAAGCTATTATACTCGTGTGTGTGTGTTTAAAAAAGAGGCTCTGCACCACAGAGTAACCATCTGTATTAGTTACCATCCCCTCTCGCTCAGAAATATCACACACTGACAGTTGTTTCTTGTTTGTTTGTTCATGCGCTATTTGGTATACTGCAGTTTAAGCACTCTCTGGCCTGTCTTCCGCTCTGACAGCGGTATAAAAGACAAAAGCAACCCCCCTTCACAGAAGGTAGATCTCTATCTTAACTACAAATGAAAGTCACCTGGGGAGAATTTCAAAGGTTCAGATATCCAGGCCCCACATTTTAGACCAGATGCTCTTACAGTTTCCCACTCACAGCTCCCCTTTGCCAAAGACATCCGAAAGGAGCCCCAGAGAAAAGCATATAAAACACGCCTAAAGGAAATCATTCTATTCATCTGTCTTCAAGCAGTTCCTTATCACACACATAATGATATATTTGTAAAAGAGAGCGAATGTGTGCACTAATGAGAGGGGTATGCTTTTGAGTATTGAATGCAGCCTTGTCTGAGTAACTGATGGTGCGGATGCAAAATACCTCTAAGGCTCTTTAGAGTTGATTGATATTTTGTCTTTACTATCAACAATGCCAAGAACACCACTTTACAATAGCACTTAGTACAGACAACAGCAGCCCATTCAGGGCCACTTCAGACATTGTTGGAAAATCTGTCCTCCTCCCAGGCCAACAAGCAGCTCATGGTTTTGTTTTGATGAACTGCAAGGCAGTAACTCAAAGAGCAATTTTTAATAGTCAGACGTTCTAACACAACACAGTGGAGAGATACCCTGGTTGGACACCTGCTGAGCGATGACGGTAGGGAACTGGGGAAAATCTCTGACTCCCCTAATTAAAGCATTATGTTTCTGTAAGAGCAGAAACCTTTGTGTGCACAGCTTTTATAAAACACTGTGGTTCAGAAGCGTGCACAGTGTTGGATCTGAGCCGAGTGGCGCAAGCAGCCTTGGCTGACATGACATGGCATGCTTAGGGCAGAGGGCACATGCTGTGTGTTCAGGGCCAAGGCTGTAGTGAGGTCACATGATGAGTGAAAACTGCTAGGAACACTCTTAATTCCTTACATGTTTGATCTTGAGATACGGTTTTGCCATTGTATCTTCGGAAACATTCAACTATGGACATCTTTTTTTGCAAGTTCAGTCACCCAACTCCAAATGGAGTGGAGCGCCACCACTTACGGAACTGGGTCTTACACAGTTTCACTAGGACAGGACCTATCAAGCATCCATCTTCTTTCATGAAGAATGTAATTATGGGCTGGTGAGATTGCTTAGCAGGCAAAGGCACCTGCCGCCAAGCCCCGTGGCCTGAGTTCAATCCTTAGGACCTACGTACTCGGTAGAAGGAGAAACTAAGATTAGCTCCCTAAGACTCCCATGACACCCACAAGTTGTCCTCAAACTCCACATGAGCCCTATGGCATGCACACTGCCACATATGTGTGTATACACATGAACATGAAATAAACATGTAGAAAAAATGAAATTCTAAGATGCATTGAGAGCTGTGAGAACACACACAAAAGCTACAAATTGTCCTTGTCCAGTAGAAGAGTGCTTTAGTGGCTCAGACCAAAGTCCAGCATCCTTTGTTCTGAATCTACCTGTGTCAACCAGAACCGTAACCAGAACCTCTCAGCTCCTTCTAGTTATGGTGTGGGATTCCCCCTCTGTATGCTGTGAATACCATTGGTTAATAAAGAAGCTGTGTGCAGCCAATGGCTTAACAGAATATAGCCAGACTGGAAGAGATATATATAGAGAGAGTATGCGCAGTCAGAGAGAAAGCATGGAGCTGCCAGAGGAGGAAGACGCAAGCTGCCCGCCAGAACCTTATCGGTAGCCCACGAGCCTTGTGGTAAAATACAAAATAATAGAAATGGGTTAATTTTAGATATAAGAGTTAGCCAGAAATATGCTTAAGCTATTGGTCAATCAATATTGCAATTAATAAAGATTTCTGTATGATTATTTCAGGTCTGAGCAGCCAGGAACGAACAAGCAGCTTCCCACAATTATGCTATTTTGTTGTTGTTGTAGATGACTCTCTAGATAAATAAAACAGACACCGAATTCCAACATATAGATGAAAATAGAGAATTTAGAACACCTCTGATTCCTGAGTTCCATTATTTCCTAACCTAGAGGTCCACAGAGCTAAGACTTCACCAACCACCAGACCGTTATGGCTTAAGGGGATGCAGTCCATTGTGGCAGGGAAGGCAGCTGGCTGAGGCTCTGTGCAGGATGGCTGCAAGGATCAGAAAATAGAAAAGTTGGGGAGGAAAACAGGGCCGATCTACAGTTCTCAGATCCTGCCTGCCAGCATCCAACTACCCCCACCCCACTATACCTCTCCTTAAAAAATTCCTCAAACTTCCAAAACACCATTGCTACCTACAGATGAAGTGTTCAAACACACAAACGTGGAACAGGACATTTTATGTCTAAATTGTAAGGGATACTTGCAGGTAGGGGGAAAAATCAATTGTGAACCCAACACCTTTTCATGTCTTTGACTAGTGAATTAGACTGGCAATGAGAGCCTGCCATTCAAAAGATTCAGTTTGGAAACTGCAATCCTTCATGTGAAAAACACATAGCAGGAGTCACAGGACATGATGCAATTTTCAGAGACTAAATAAGGTACCAGCATCTCTCCAAGTCCACTTAGGCCAACTAGGGTTCTGATGACTCAGGCAAGCTGGTAGATTCCCACGTTGGAGTACCTACTTCCCGCCATCTTGAGAACTTCCTCTGCCCCCATAGACATCTGTTCTGGGAAGAGGACAATAATGGGACCTGGTACAGAAGTGTCCTGAAGCATAGGTGTGCTCACATGGACTCCCAGAGGGTCTTCAAGACCAGTATGTCCTGATTGCCCATTACAGAACTAAGCCCATGTGTGTCCCTCTTGATAGCATTTCTCCCTCTGCTACCCCTAGCCCTTTGTCCTCACCTGAAGAACCCTGGTTCAACTCCCTCGGTGAAACTCATCACCATCATTCCGAGGCCAACGTCTGCTTGAACAAGACAGTAGCTTGTCCAAGCTACTCACAGAGCATAAGAAAAACCTAACGTTGAGGACTAGTTCAGACCTGCATGAACAATTTGATGTTCATTCACCAAGTCAGATTGTAAATCAGAAATCCTGGTTTTAAGATCTTGAGATGAAACAGCTAAATTCTTCCAAAACCAAAATAAATTGTTTTTCCTGTTTTCTAATCCTTTAAAAATAAGAAAAAGTAGATGTGTTAGAGACAAAACATCTTGCTTTTTCTTCAGGGAGTAAGCAGGGCTTCTCCACCTGTGTGCCCTTTGGTGAAAGGCCATAGGGATCTGTTGTGTATTGTTGCTAAACGTTTTCTTTCCGGGTAAGCAGGAAGTAAATAAACACTTAAGAGTGCTGAACTCGGGTTTTCTGGACAGGCCGTGTACATCTGTAAGTCTGAACAGGCTGTGTACATCTGTAAGTCTGAACAGGCTGTGTACGTCTGTAAGTCTGGACAGGCTGTGTACATCTGTAAGTCTGAACAGGCTGTGTACGTCTGTAAGTCTGGACAGGCCATGTATATCTTGTAAGTCTGGACAGGCCTTGTACGTCTGTCAGTCCGGACAGGCCATGTACGTCTGTCAGTCTGAGGTGACTTCTAACTGCCAACTTTTTCTTAACTGTGGATAAATTTGCTCAAGAAATTAGCTGCTGATAGCAGGAGATGAAAACCCAGCTAGAATTTAAGGTTTGGCTGAAGAATCTCAAGCTGCTTTCCAGAAACGTGGGACTGAGTAAAACCTAACACTTTTTATTCAATAACTAATCCCTTGAATTCCCAAACCCCCAAATTACAAGGGAATTTTAAAAGCATGTGGTGACATCCAGCAGGTAGGATATTCTGATTGCTCTGGTGAGAAATAGCTTCAAGAAACTCACTTTGGAGTGTGCATACCTCTGCAGATTGGCAGGGGGGATGTTGACACTTGAAATCCATGGAGAAAAGTCCATGGGGAAAAAAAGAAGGAGCCCCTTGGGGATTAAGAGAGTTGAGAAGGAGAGAAATACCTGTTGAGGTACAAAATCAGTCACTTCCCTTTTGCCTTCAAAGAGACCCAGGGAGTCAAAGCAGTTTGGAGCAGCAGCGGAGATTACTGTTACAAAAAGGTGAATAAGTCATTTGACACCGTCTTCTCTGCTCTCAGCATTTCAAAAGCTGGCTGAAGGTGCTGGAGAGATGGATGGTGGTTAAGAGCATGTGCTCCTCTTGAAGAGGATCCGAGTTCAATTCCCAGCATCCATACTACGTGGCGCACCACCTCCTGCAACTCCAGCCCCAGAAGGATCTCATTCTTCCGGGCCTCCCTGGGCACCTGCACACATGTGCACATGCCCACACACAGACACATACATACACATATACACACAGAAAATTAAAAGTAATTATAATAATTTTGTAAAAAACTGAATGCACACATTGTTTCCTAGAAAACACAACTATAGTTGACCATTTCTTACCAAATGTCACAATAGCCTTAAAGTCCTTTATAGAAGGTATTGTTTTTGTACCCCCAAGAAATGTGACCTGTCTCTCATTTCTAATTAGCTGCTTGTACCTCGGCTTTTATTAGGTCTACTGCTTGAGTCCCTATTGTTCTGGAGTCTGGACATCAATCCTAGCTAAATGAGCAGACCAACTGACACTCTCCAACTGTAGCGCTGAAATAATTTAGCTCTGAAAGGCAGAATGTTCAGTCTAATATAGTGGTCTTCATCTTTGTCTTCTTGCCATGGGTCCCCATAGTGGACAATACTAGATTTCCCCCACATTTTCTTTTAAATGTGTTTTTATTGATTTGTTTATTTTAGTGTGTGTGTGTGTGTGTATTTTCACACACACACATATGTGCACATGCCCAGCCCAAAGGGTGAGAGTGGCCTTTCTCCTCGGTCTAGCCATCCAAATGCTACTTATTCTAGCAACATTCTCCCAAACCTGCCCCAGAACAATGTTTTACAAGCTATCTGGGATCCCACTAACCCAACCAAGTTAACACTAAAACTAACCATGATAATTTCTTATAAACTACACTTCGGAGGAGTGATGGAAGATAGTTCTTTAACCAATCACAATAATCTTGGGAATCTGTCACTAGAGTGCAGAATCCCCCATTCAACTCACTTCTTTGGATCAGAAACACTAAATGATAAGAGAGATGAAGGATGAAACCATTATCATAGTGGACACAAAGGCTAACGTGAACTTCGTACCATGGCTGATGGCATGGAATCATGCACATGCAACACACATGTAGGACGCTATAATAAAAGATGCCTGTGCCACATCATGCAAAGAAGTTAGAGGTTTTTTTCCTCTGTTGTGGAAATCATGAAGAGGAGGTACTAGGGTATGAGAAAAAACAATGGCATTCTACAGAAAAAGAGCATAGCCTGAAGGAGAAGACACTCGCATTGAAGAGTAACCATGATGGAAATCCTGACAGAGACAATGGCTGCAGTTCCCATCTGGTAAAAAGGGGGTGTTAGACACTTCACTAAATTATCTGTTTGATTTTCTGGATTTGTATTCTAGAAAGATATTCTCATCTTCATGGTCTTCTTTCAAGAGTAAACTGAGGGTTGTAGATAACTCATCCTCTGCCTAGTGGCACACATAGTAATTGGTAGGTTGGGGGTTCAAACCCAGATTACCCTCCAAAAATTATAATCATTTTATGTGGAATAGAATATTTCAGATGCTGGGTTAGTTGTGATGGGAGTTGCAGGGCCCTCAACCTAGAGCTCCTCCCCTTAATGGGAAGTTCTCTGAGAAGGAAGTCCCAAGGGTAAATGATCCACCAAAGGGAAAAAAAATCCCCCAACTGCACAGAAACCCTGACTTTCAACACCTAGAGTTCCACATATAACCAAGTCAGGAAAACAGCAAGCAGTGGCCAGCTAATACTGTCACAGAATATTCCTTACTTTTCTATTTCTGTAATAAAACACCATGACCAAGGCAACTAATAAAACAAAGTGTTTAATTGTCCTTATGGTTTCAGAGGGTTAGAGTCCACGATGGTGAAGGAATGACATTACAACAGGAACAGTTGAGAGCTTACATCTTTATCCAAAGGAAGCAAGAGAACACAATGGGCATGGTGCTAGGCTTTTGACATTTCAAAGCCCATTCCAGTGACACACATCACCTCCTCCAACAAGGTCATACCTCCTGATCCTTCCCAAACAGTTTCACCAACCAGAGACCAAGTTTTCAAACAGAGGAGCTATGGAGGTCATTCTCATTCCAGCCACCATACAAAGCAACTACAACAGAATCTTTTGACAGCCCTTCCCTGATTGGTTCTACTTCTCACTTTATTTGCATACCCACATTTGTCCAATCATGACCTAGCTGGAATAACATAAATTCAGAGACTTTAGGGCTACAGAAATCTCACAAAGGAGAATGAAAGGGAAGACTAGCAGAGGCAGACTCATTGGAAGCTCCCAGCACCCAAGGCCCCCCCTGACTTTGGGCAAGGAGTTTGTTTTTCAGGAGTTGACCAACAAGTTGAGCAATGACTGAAAGCAGGGGGACTCACAGGGGCCTCAGCCTCCAAGTCCACACTCTGGATTGGAAAGAGAATGTGTCCCTGCAGCTGCTTCCAGAAACTGACCCACTATTCCTGTTGCTCTTGTCAGGAGCCCACCTTCTACAGACTTTCTCTCCAAAGGGACCACTGTTGACACTTGTCCCAGAGACGTCCTGCTTCTCAGAGCCTGAACATCCCTCAGCTACAGTTCCACTAGGACAGAAAATTCAAGCCTGCTCTAGGTGAACTCTCAAATGGTATTCTGTTCAATTGTTTAATTCATTTCAAGTTGTCAATCCTGACAATCATGAAGCACTTCTGTGACACTCCTTGAGCTCTCCCATTGCACTCTGGAAGGAAAGTGGACAAGACTCTGAATGGAAACAAGGGATGGCCTCCACTGACAGCTACAGAATAGTTAGAGACTATATGTGTGTCTTTGTAGAGACAAAACAAAAGGATTCCACCGTGTTTCTCTAATTGTTTGACCTAGAGGAGTAGAAAAGGCCGTGAACATGACCTATGATTGCTTTGTATCCTTTCTCCTAAGTCTGTCACTTCAGCTGAGGACTCAACATTACTGCCAAGGATATACGTATTCTTATGCACCCTGGACTTCATCTTCAGACAGAATAAATTGCACACAGAAAACTCTATTTCCAGGCTGTGGATGTAACTCAGTCTGCAGAGTACTCATCTAGCACATGCAGAGCCTTGGCTTTGATCACCAGTACCACATAAATAAGGTGTGGTAGCACGCACCTATAATCCTAGCACTTGAAGGCTAGAGACAGGACGATCAGAAGTTCAAGATGGGCCTGGGATAACTGAGACCCTATCAAAAGTGACATTTCTGTGGCTAGTCATATACCAACATGTTCTAAAATGTCATTAAACTCATCGATATTTATTGTTATGCATTTTTCCCAACCCAGGGATGTTTATGGTATAATTAGAATCATGTGGGATAGATGTTTTGTCATTAAAAAGAGATTCTCGGCCTTATGATCCAGAAATCCCATTCCTAGTTATTTACTCATCAGAAATTCATCAATAAAGGCTATTATACAAAACAACCATAGCATATTCATAATTTTCAAAAGGGGAAGTTCTTCCAAATGTCAGTGTAAGTTGAGAGAATAAATACAAGTGTACAGTCATATAGTTGAATGCCTTATAGCAACAAAAGTCAACAATTTACAACTCTGCACACCAGAATGAACTCACAAGTGGGATGGCACAGAGTGCAGAGGCCAGAAACATTAAGCAACACCCTGATGTAATTCTATTTATTCCATATTCAAGTATAACAAATCAGTGTTATTAGAAGACAAAAGTTGTCCTGAGGAGTCCAAGGGGGAAGGAAGGGAGTGAATAGAGGGGGCTTCTGGGGAGGAGGGAGGCCCAGAGAACTGGGGAAGCAAATGACTTCAAACGCTTAAAAAATACAAAAGATAGAAGACTCACCATCCCTTTTCTCCAAGGCTATGTAAGCAGTAACCACTGCTGAGGAGAAGGCCCCTGGTGGGGCTCCATGCACGTCTGGCAGGGAGCCCCAAAGTTATAACTTTGGGTGATTTGTCAACCCTGTGGCTTTTGAGTAATGCAACCCAACCGCCTTTGGGTCACTCACACTCCTATGAGTAACCCAACACACTCACTAGCTCACCAAGCTGGACATGGGTAGACTAATTTCCTCAGGCTATCTTCAGCACCCTTTCTGGAGTGAACAGATGTCTGTTACATCTTTAAAGAAACACTGTGCAACTCAGTGCTCTCTATTTGATTGTTGGTTACATGCACGTAATTCAATTTATGGAAATCTGAGCTCTGCAAGTGATTTATTGTGTGTGTTTATACTTCAATAAAATGCTAAACGGAAGGGAGGAGTCATATCCATGATGCGCATGGCCCAGTGCTCTTCAAGAGCGTTAAGTCCTGGCTAACTTGCGCACTTTCTCTGACTAATCTAATTCTTTTACCTCCCGTTCTGCTGAAAATCACCCCCTACTTCAAACAACTCACCCACCGTCCCCATTAAAATCATTCCCATTCTTAGTACTACCGTTCCCAAAGGAGCTTTCCATTTTGCAACCTGAAATAATTCTTTATCACTCTACAGTCCAGAGGGCTTGGGTACCATTTCTCTAATGACACTGTGCCTTTGGCACCCTCATATACAGAATCAATGGCAAAATTTGCATATGATAACAAGATCTGAATATGAACCAGGTAGTGATCTAAGCTTCCCTCGGCTTCTCCTCTCAGGACGCTCATAGTCTGGGACAAGAGTTTCTAGTCATCTTTGAATTCATCACTGCAACCATTCCATTGTCGCTCTTCGTACAGGTGACCTCTGATGCTTTGTCTCTTTCTAAAAGAACTTAAAGCAAGTAGATACCTTAAATAGCTAAGTGATTCCAGTTCATAACTTTATATGAAGAAATGAAGTTTCCAATAACAAGCCCCACTCTTTCTCCCCACTGACTGGCTGGCATTCCATTGGGTTTGTAATAGGCTGAAAGCTCTCTTGTGGGTATAATTAGCTAAATGGGTATAAATGTGAGTTTTTTAAATAAGAAAAATGAAGACAGCTGACATATCTGGTTCATGGTGATAGAAGTGGCTTGGGGAGATGGCTCAGTGGGTATAGTGTATGTCATACATGCACAAGGACCTGAGTTCTGACCCCCCAGAGAGCCTATGTAAAAAAAGATGGAGGTGATGGCATGCTGCTGTCATCCCAGGTCTGGGCAGACAGGGACAGAAGGATCCCTGGGGATTGCTGAATCAGCACACACCAAGTTCAGTGAAGGACCTTGCCTCAAACATGGAGTATGACTAAGGAAGGTAGTGGATGTCAATCTCTGACCTCTATACACATACTGGTACTTATTCACATACTACACAGATATGCACCCATAGGGAAAAAGCAGAGCCCAGTTTTAAATCCCTTGGCTTGAGATTAGCACGCATTTCCATATATTAAAAGAAAACATCTAACAATCCATAAGGAAGATGTAATAATAATAATAATAATAATAATAATAATAATAATAATAATAATAATAAAAACAAGTGGCATCAAGAGACAGACTTCCACTACGGTCTAGCCATTTTTTTTCCTGTAAGGGCAAGGACATTGCTGAACTGTCCCCAATATATCCTCTCTCTAGAGTTCTGTCTCTCCAGTCCCTTTTTTCTTCCCTTTCCCAAATTACCTGTACAAAATTCAGGACTTCTTCACTGTGAAATTCCACCCCCAAAAAATCATTAGGGCAGAAGGAACAGTGTCAGAGGCCTAAGATTCCTGAATTCAAAATATCCCTGCCATTCGTGATTTTTAACTTTCTTTTCTCAGTGGGCAGAAGCCCAGACATTAGAGGATATTTTCCAGCATTACAGTCAAGCTGTGCATTTTTAGATTTGTGGGCAGGCTGAGTGATCTCCAGCCAGAAGCTCAGCCCTCAGCCTGCATTCCAGTGTCATTCCCTTACCACAGCCTGGCTGCTGGCCTCCCCCAAGCCATCACTCTGGAGAAAATGAAGCCCATTTTCAGAATTTAATTTAGGAACAACCCAGGCAACCTAAGGCCAACGAACCAGGCAGTCGGTAAACTCAGCAGAAGGAAGAGCTGATGTTGGCAAGACACAGGCGGGCAATGTGAGCAGTGTCATGTAGGCTCTAACGTCACCTCGGGAATGTCCTGGAAGGTGAAATGTACAGGTCTGAACAGCCTAAAGTAGCCACATCTTTCGGTACTCGCCACGGCACTACAGTTAAACAGCTACACCAGGACTATTTCCCCATCCGGGTATCTTATAAATGATGGGTCCACGTGACCATGTACCAAAACCATTAGGCAAAGTAAATCTTGTTCCCTTCTAAGTTATTCATCTTAAGCGCTTAGTCACAATGACAAATCTCTTTGTCATTGGATCCTTGTCATTGGATCTCTTCATTTCAAGCTAGTGGATAATTTACGATACTTTCAGATCGCCCCCACAAGTAAAGAAAGCACTATTGAAACTGCCATAGCCTAATGAATAAAATATAAATTAATAGCCTGTAATATTAGGTCATCCCTCATCTAGCTCCAGGTCCTTCCTACAGGATCTATTAAAATGGTACTACAAGCCGGAAGCCCTTTATAATCTTTCACCATTTGGTGGTGCCGCCTAATACTCATAGTTTTAGAAATGTAAAAATATGTAATTTTATTTTTTTTGTTTGCTTATCTGTGTTTGAAACAGAGTCTCCGGTAACCCACGCTGGCCTTGAACTCACTGCATAGCTTAGATTGTCCCTGAGTTCCCGATCCCACTGCCCCCATCACTCAAGTACTGAAATTGCAGCTTGTACCCCCCACGTGCCATTGCTGCAATGCTGGAAACGGAACCCAGAGCTGCATGAATGCTAAGCAAGCATGCTACCAACTGAACTGCTTTCCCAGCCTGTAAATATTCCATACGGTCTAGAGTGTCGGCTGGATTATTTCCATTTGTCTGGAACGATCTACTGCCATACCTAGGTTATGTTGATCTTTGTTTACCGTGAGTGCGGTACCTGACGTTTCCAGAACTCGGTCAAGTTTATTCTTTCAAACATTCAGACTCCATTTATCAACTGTCCAACCCCACCGATAATGTAAATTAATTGTGTGCACACAATTTTAGATCTAATCTCAGTTCTTTCATCTGGAAAAAAAATGAGCAATGCCATATATGAAATAAGACAATGGATATAAAGAACTTAGCCTAGTACCTGGAACAGCATATCTATTTAATAAATTTTCATCTCATCTCATTATTATCATGATTATTTTTGTCTCCCAAGGAATTGCTAGGAGGTTATTATTCCTACAACATCCTTCTGAACTCTGAGTTACAATACACCTCCTCACAGCTCATCTTCACTAAGTCTAGTTCCTTCGCTGCTAGACAAGAACCAAGTGACTTCAAAGAAGGCTCAGTCAACATTCTTAAAAACCTGACTCTTGGCCCCAGGTCTGGAACAGCAAAGGAACAGGGTTCAACTGAGGACAGAGATCTGGAGTTCATTAACGCCATGGGTTTCTGAAAGGAGGAAGGTCATGTAAGATGGTGTTCACTTACCACCATAGATGTTTTGCTCAAGGAGCCCAATATGCTGCTTGAATTTCACTGATTTCCTTTAGCTGCAGGATTTGGGTAAGGAAGGAAAACTGGAATGACTTCATCATTGGCAGCAATCTGCCTTTGGCCAATTGATTGGCAATTACTCTTAGAGTGTCAGAAGTTTCCAGATTAGCTTAGCCCTTTGCCTAGTGCTCAGCAGACTCCTTGGGGTGGGTCATGTCCATCGCTGGAGTCTGGGGTAAGATGGATCCAGCTGCGGCTGAAGATATGTGCTGTGTGCCCACTGTCCTCAATTCCCCTGCACCTGACTCAGCTCCTGCCTGTAACTATGGCACTTAGGAACTTGACTCTCTTTTCTCTGTTTGCTCCACACTCTCCCACTAAGGTCTTCTGCCTCTGTGTTAGTTATTTCTTAAATAAAAATACTCCTCTTCTCACGGGATTTCCATTTCCACCTTCTTCCCTATACTGTAAAGCTGACCTGTCATGTTCTACAGTTGCATAAACCATGCTGCAGAGAAGCCTCTACATGCAGGAGCCAACCGTGTTTCAGATTTCTGTTTGGCTGTTTCAGAGATCTGAGAACAATTCAGTAAGGGGCTATACCTCTCCAGAAACTGGAAGACCTTATTCCCATGTGCACACTAACTTCAGAATAATGCACGATTTTTCCAACTCAAACACCTGAAAGAAAGCAAATTATGTAAGCTTGCAAAGTACATACTATGTCCTATTTCACAGTATCAGTAATCCCCAACTGGCCCTCTACCTCTACTTCGGTCTTCAATAGTCTGTTTTCTACCAAATGGTTTTTTTCCTAAAATGTACACCAAGCAACTTAGAGTCCAGCTTCAATTACAGGCAGAAGGACATGAAGACCGCCAGTGCTTTACACTCTGACTGCTCACTTCTCTCCATCTTCACATCAGCCTCACTTTTTCACATCCCAACCACAGCTCCCCCCCACTACTCCAAGTCCCTCCTGTACCTCTCCTCTGCCTCCCCCAACACAGACACACACACACACACACACACACACACATACACACACTCCTCCAATGTTTCTATTAAGAAAATAGCAGGCCTCCCTTGGACATCAACAAAACATGGCATATTAAGTTATAGTAAGACTAAGCACCTCTCCTTGTCTTAAGACTGGGCAAGGCAACCCAGAATGAGTAATAGGATTTCCAAAAGCCAGTAAAAGAGTCAGAGACAATTCCTGTTCTCACTGTTGGGAGTCCCACAAGAAGACCAAGTTACACAACTGTCCCATACATGCAGAAGGGCCTAG